>OZ030011.1:0-217500 GCA_964023405.1 Apodemus agrarius | reverse complement strand
ATGGGACTTGATGCCCTCTTCTGATTGTCTGAAGACAGCTACAGTGTATTCATATACATAAAATAAATAAACAAATCTTTTTTTAAAGTGCTCCCTATAATCTCTCACTAAAAACACAAAACCATGAGCAGAATAAAAAGTGGACTTGATCTTGGCAAACTTAGTCTGAGTACTCCAAAGACAGTCTTTATTTTAAGATTGTAACTCTGCCTTCTTTTACCCAATTTGGATGTGAGGAACATATTTGCATAGTATTCCAATGTGTTCTCCTTCAGAATGTGAATATTTAAAATACCAAGGAAAGGGTAATAGGTCAAAAATTACTGCAAACAGTTAAAAATCACCACCACTGCAGGAGAATTTTGTGTTTGGCACCATGCCTATTCATATTCACTGCAATTGACCATTTGACATACTGTGCAAAGCAGACAGCTCTTCTCACCTCTGGACATGAGGTCAAATTATGCTAACTGCTCTATATTACACAAATACAAAGATACCAAGTTAGTTATTTCTAAAATAAAAGTAAAAACCCTCTTCCTTTCATGCTAATTAACAGAAGCTTTCCTATGGGGGGCACCTCATTGTTGAAATTTATTTGAGCACATAGGTGTGTGTATTGCAGGAGGGGGTAATGCAGTTATTCTTATTCTTTCCTCCATTTCCCTGAAGACTTCATGCTTCCTTGGATGGTGTCAGCACCATCTAAGCACAATTCTAACCTTCTATTACAATCTTACTGAGCTGACACAGTTGGATTCTCAGCTAGCTATGAAGTTTAAATTGGGAACTTCAAATCTTTTTAATTAATTTCAACAACAGTTGATTTGTCAGAACATTAATGTGAGCTTCATTCCTAAATTTTAAAAAAGGATAAAATAAAATGAACCATGAGTCTCCAATGATTTTCTTAAGAAAAGACATGAATCATCACATTCATTTTTTTTCTTTCGAAAGAATGGTCTCATAAATATTTTGTCCCTCTTGCATTATCTTACAATTTATTGTGGATATAAACTCACATTTTTCTAATGGATTACAGGACTAAGACACTGTATATTTATGACTAGGTGAGTACATGTGAATATACTGTTCTGAAAGAATACTTTTACAGTAGAGCATTTGAACTCAAGGAATAAAGAAATGTATTTTGTTTGTAACTAAGCCAAAGAGCAGCACATGTAAGAGTAATTTTCAGTAAAGACCACACTATTGGGAGAAATTACCTATCTGTGATAATTAGTGAATAGCGTTTTGTAGAAATCAGAAGTTTGAGAGGAGACTATGATGTTTACTGAAAACAATATGACTGTTCCAAGAAGAACCATGGGTAACAGTTGTTTTAAGTTACTAAGGTCTTTCTCAGGACCTCCTTTTACTCTCCAGAGATTGTAGCTGCTTATATTCTAATGCTAATTTGTGTTCCTCAAAAAACCGCACAAGGTCTGCATGTAGCTTCTGGGAACCCATCCCCAGTTTGTTCTGATTGGTAAATAAAGATGCCAGCAGCCAATAGCTTGGGAGAACAAACAGGCAGGATTTTAGGATTCCCAGACTTGGGACTGGAAGTAGGAGGAAAAAGAGGAGGTTGGAGGAAAGGATAGATATCATGCATGAGAAGAGTGTAGGACAGAGAGGCATAGCTGCCATGTGAGCATAGCCCAGAAGGCTGCCCAACTTGGTCTAGAGCAGTCAAGATAGAACATAGTTTTTAGTAAGTACTAACTCAGAATTATTGGTGGGAGGTAGATTCTAAGCAGCATAAATGTTAGGCAGCTGCCCAGCTATTTTGCTGCTTAGGACATATTAAAATATAAAAGTTGTATATGCATCTTTCATTCAGAAACATAAATCTTGAGGCAGAACATAACCCATGCCAAGATTTATTAAACCAACTATTAATTCAACAAAGATAATGTTAAGATGTAGCTCTGTATCTTTGGAAACCCTCTTTTTTTCCATTTTCTGAAATGCTACTTCCTCGCCTGCTTATGAGAATATTAGTGAATTCAAAGAAATGAGATTTTTGTGAGCCAGTCACAATTACAAAAGGATTTTGAAAAGCAGTGACTCCAAATTGTCACATGATTTGAGGAGAGAAGAGATCTAGTATAATCAGTAATCAAGTGGCAGAATAAAGAAATAAGATATCTGCTGTTTTACTGGTGTGTTTGTTTGAAAATAAGTGGTTTAAAAAGCTAAGAGTAGAATTTGCATTTCAAAGGGATAAACTATATCTTGCCTTTTACCTATTGTCAGAATAGGTATGTTGAGACAAACGTTCTTGGATACTAGACTCCTTGAAAGCAAAGGAATTTTTTTTGTCAACATTTCTCATGTTTTCACTAACATTTGCTTACATTTCCCTGATTGTTGCTTAGTTCCTTAAAATAATTTACACCTTGCTTTTCCATAACACTTTGCATAATTAACCATTAGTAATTTGCATGTTCTTTGCTTGCTTAGCCAGTGGACTTCTTAGACTACAACTTAAACATTTCTCATGGGAGGGAACTGCCTAGAATGTATGAATGAGAGCAAGAAGAATGGTTAGAAATAACTGAGAAACTATAAGTTCAAATACGCAGGTAAAAGTTGTGTACTTAATGGATTTTTTTTTCAACTAGGCACGACTGTCTAACAAACTAGCCTTAAGGCAAGCCAGTGAGGTATTTTCTTTATCCACTGTTGATGTGGGAATTCCAAGCCGACTGTGGGAAGTGTCACCCCAAGGATGGTGATTTTGAAAAATATAATGAAGATTGCTGACCATGAGCCAGAGTACATGCCAGTAAAAGACATCTCTTCTAGGGTTCCTGCTTCAAATCCTACCTCCAAGTTCTACCTTGAGTTTCTGCTCTGGATTTTCTTGATGATAGACTGTGATGGAACTGTAAACCGAACAAAACCTTTCCTTCCTTAAGTTGTTTTTGATTGGTGTTTTATGACACCATAGAAGCAAAGTAGAACAAATTGGAATGAAGAAAGAAACTAATAACAACTATGTATATATCGTTAATGGTGTTTACTGATATTGACTACTTATCTATGTGAAATAGTATTGCTATAAAATGTTCTATACTTACTATAGATTAGAAATTTTACCAGCTAATTCTTAGAAAGTATTTTTTAAAATGAACTTTGATATGTACTTAGTTTTGGACTTGGTAGGAGGAGAATTGAAATCTCTGTAGGAATGCAAATAAAAGTGCTTGAAGCATCTGCACAAGCTCAGATGAGAAGCCTCATGTAGATGCATAGAATTCAAGCAGTCTATAGCTGATTATTTGTACTACAAAGGTATATGCAGTAAATTTTCATTCCATTAATAAAAATTTTCTGGATTAATTGTGATCAACAGTAACAATAGTTATTTTAGGAAAATGGAAAGAGTAAAAATATACAGTCCTAAAGTAAGGAAATTGTGTGTGTATATCTGTGTGTGTGTTTGTGCATAAACCCATGTGTGCGCATGCATGCACATATATAGAGAGTAGTGTAGTGTACATACATGTGTATAGGCATTTTTCATGTGTAGAGTTGTACTTATTGCAAGCACATGTACACATGTGTCCTCATGCGTGTGGAAGCCAAAATTTGATGCTGGGTATCTTCCTCAATTTCCTTGCCCTTTAGCTATTGAGACTTGTTCTCTCAATCCCAGTGCTTGCCAATTGGTCAGAACAGTTATTTAGCTTGCTCTGAGAATCCCCTGTTTTTTCTAGGACTTTAGGTGGCAGCCATAACTGCTTGTCTTTTGTAGAGGTTCTAGGGACCAAACCTTCAGTTCTCATGTTCGTGCAGTAAGAATTTTATTAATTAAACCATCTGCTCAGCCCTGAAGTGCACTTTTCTAAGATGTTTGCCTCTTAATGGAGGATAGAAAGGTTAGCAGCTATTTTAATAAAATACATAGCCATGCTAGAAGAGATTTCAAATAGGAATATTAAGAGGTATTATTGCAGGTGCCAACTTCTTAGTTTTCATTCAACTAAATGACCATTAACTTTTGAGAGGAACGGACACAAAACTAAATATGTTTTATTTAAAAATGATCCTGTTTTTTTGAACCTCTTTCAGTATTAATCTAGGAGAGAAATACCATAGGAAGTCCAAAGAAATGAATGGTTATAACTGAATTATTATTATTATTATTATTATTATTATTATTATTATTACTATTACTATTATTATTATTATTATTATTATTATTATTATTACAAGCAGTATTTCTCAACCTTCCTAATGCTATGACCCTTTAACATGTTTACTTGTGTTATTGTAATCCAAAAACCATAAAATTCTTTTTGTTGCTGCTTCATAACTGTAATTTGCTTCTGTTATTAATTATAATATAAACATCTGTGTTTTCTGATGGTCTTAGGGTATGCCTGTGAAAGGGTCATTTGACTCTCTGTAGGAGTCATGAGTCACACACAGGTTTGGAAACACTGCTCTAAAGCCTTTTTACCCAATTCCTATACACAACAGTCATGGGTCTCCAAAATCAAATGTGAACAATAAGTGGCAAGGATTTGAGGAGAATCTATTACATGGGGACATTCACTAAAACATCTCATTATTTTGGAATGAGTGTTTTTCAAGTGGTCTGGTTTTTGTTGCGTCTCATAGTACCTGTTGGACATAACCTTGTGGCCATCAGTCACATGGGGCCAGGCCCCTAGTGTTCTGGCTGGACTCCACCCCCACAGTTACCTGGCAACAGCCAGATAACCCAGACCGCTATAAAAGGGACTTTAAGGCCCCTCCTAGTTCTCTTGCTTTTTCACTCATGCCCTCATGCTCTCTTGTCTCCCTGTTGTCCCTCTCTCCCCATTTTTCTCCTCTCTTTCCATGTGGTCATGTCCAGTTCTCACCCCTCTATCTTTTCTTTTCTCTTTACTTCTGCATCTCTTTTCTTTTCCTATTTCTCTATAATAAAGCTTTAAAACTATGAGCTGCCTCTTATCAAAACCCACTGTGTAGGAGTAATGGAACAGGCCTCAGCGTCTCCAGCAGCAGGAAAAGACCAAAGATTCTTCCCAGCCAGGCTTTCTCTACAGGTACACAAGGCCACGCCAGAACGACCCCACCTTCTGAGCAAGGACCTCTCCCCAGGAAGCTTCCCTCCACAGATGCATGGGAGCCTACCTGTGCTTTCCCTACAGCTCAGGCTCTGCCCGTTTTCCCTACAAGTACTCTCTGTTTTAATTATTGCTTTGATATTCAAGTAATTGTTAGTATTGTCCCTCACTAGAAAACACTCTTGTTTCCACTGCTTGTGGGGAATTCCTGATAATTAAGGTCACAGTCTACTATGACCAGATAGCTCCTCTGAGCTTGGTGCAAAATGGAGGATTCCTGTTACCAGCAGGGCTTCACTTTCTCTGATCTTGTCTGGGGATCCCAACTTCCTAAACCCTCTAACTGGGAAAGATTGGGGTAGTCCTTGGAAGACCTACAAACTTTCTTTTTTCCTGAAAAGAACTAGCCTAGCAAGTACCTGGGGTTCCTGGAATGACTCTCCATACAAATGAGGCATTCACAGTACTTTAAACTCTAGCCAATGATTTTCATGTATCCTGAAAACTCCTTCCCACTCTCCAAGGTCCGTATATATCTCTGGCTCACCCCAAATAAATTGTTTGCATACAAGACCACTCTGAATAAAGGTACTTACACAAGCTAAGCGGTTTTATTGAAGACTGTCAGCAAAGAGCCTCCACTCCCCTCACTCACTCCCAGATGTGTACAGTGATGTTTGGACAACCTGATAGTAAGGAAGTGGAGGATGGGGAACCATAGCTGGACCCCAAGACAAATACCACACAGTTGCTCACAGTTACAGATGACATCTGAGTAGCAATTTCAATGAATCAATAAGAAATTTTGTATTTGCCTTGGAATAAAAGTAGCATCTTTTTACATTACACCATAACCCACTCTGGTCAGATGTGACTATAAGAAATTATATGAAAGTGTTCTGAATTGTGCGTGGATAGATATTGCCATCCATGCAACATAATTAGTTCCTCTTCTCCTATCTGATAGGTGAAAACAATAAAACTTGCTTCTGAAAGAACTTGTTATGGAAAAGATATATCTTACTGAGTGGGAAAGATTAATAAAATAAGGCCATATAATTTTGCTTCAGAAGGGCAAAATTATCTTTCTATATTTTACTATCTTTTTGTCTATTTGTTTATGTATATGCGTGTGACAAGGTCTTCTGTTTCCCAGACATGGAATAACATCACCATGCAACTAAGCAAAGACCTTGTTTTTCTGCTCATCCTGCCTCAGCCTCCAAAGTGAAAAAGAAAGCCTATCTACTACACATGGTTATTTCTTTGCATTTTAAAAATTCTTGGATCCTTAACTTTTCTTAGCAAGACATTACATTAGTTGAAAAATCTCATAAAAACAATTCCCATCATTTACATGATTTGTTTTGTCCATCTAAAACCTTCAGAAATGGCTTTCTTCATAATCCTTTAATCTGTTTTGTACCCACTGCTTCCATAATCAAGCCACTTAAAAGTCTTAAAATTTAAAATTGCCCCTCCCATGACCCTTTGCCTTTGAAAAAAGCTATTTTACTATTGGGTAGTGATGCCTGCTCATTTGACACTATGTACACTGAACCCATCCAAACTGTTAGGTACACACAGGCTATAATATGTCAGGCATGTTGAGACTGCCTTGAAGAATGAATCATATAACAGAGTGAATGATAATTTTTATTTCCCATAAATATGAAGCCATTCTCTCAATCAGTTTCTACCAACCCAAATAAATTCCATTTTCCATGTTAGATTGTGTTACCAAAAAGATTCACAGACATAGCTTGATAGCAGGAGCCCTTTTTCCTAACCAGCTGACACTCCATTTGCTTTCTTTTTTTTTTTTTTTTTTTTTTTTTTTTTTTTTGGTTTTTCGAGACAGGGTTTCTCTGTGTAGTCCTGGCTGTCCTGGAACTCACTCTGTAGACCAGGCTGGCCTCGAACTCAGAAATCTGCCTGCCTCTGCCTCCCAAGTGCTGGGATTATAGGCGTCCATTTGCTTTCTTAAAGCAACAATTAACAGTCACTTTTTATACTTCTATGAACCTTCCCAGGTTTAGGATATTCTTATTTATTTATTCAGCACATATTTGTTGAGTTTGTCCTAAATTCAGTAGTTGCGATAATGGGCCACGCAGGAGTTTTTTCTATCTGCACACAGGCAACTAATTTTTAAAACGTATGATACTAAAATAATGCAGGATATTGCCAAGTGGTTGATAAGATTTGAGATAGTGTGCTTGGATGAAGAAAGCCAAGTGTAAGCAATGCAGGTTTAAGTGAGAATTAGAACAGAAAGGCTATGAAAATAGGATGAGGGAGGCAAGAAATTAAAGGGGGTATTTCAAGCAAAAGATAAAATCAGTGTACACCAGTATCCACTGGATGTTTTCAGCTCCTTTGTTGAAGATCAATTGGTCATAGATGTGTGGGTTCACTTCTGAGTCTTCAATTCTATTCCATTGATCCACCTTCCTGTCACTGTATCAGTACCATGCAGTTTTTAACACTACTGCTCTGTAGTATTGCTTGAGGTCCGGGATACTGATTCCCACAGAAGTTCTTTTATTGTTGATGATAGTTTTAGCTATCCTGGGTTTTTTGTTATTCCAGATGAATTTGAGAATTGCTCTTTCTGACTCTATGAAGACCTGAGTTGGGATTTTGATGGGGATTGCATTGAATCTGTATATTGCTTTTGGCAAGATTACCATTTTAACCATATTAATCCTGCCAACCCACGAGCATGGAAGATTTTTCCATTTTCTGAGGTCTTCTTCCATTTCCTTCTTCAGAGACCTGAATTTTTTGTCATATAAATCTTTCACTTGTTTGGTTAGAGTCACACCAAGATACTTTATATTGTTTGTGGCTATTGTGAAGGGTGTCATTTCCCTAATTTCTTTCTCAGCCTGCTTATCCTTTGAGTATAGGAGGGTATTGATTTGCTTGAGTTGATTTTATAACCAGCCACTTTGATGAAGTTGTTTATCAGTTGTAGGAGTTCTCTGGTGGAGTTTTTGGGGTCACTTAAGTATACTATCATATCATCTGCGAATAGTGATAGTTTGACTTCTTCCTTTCCAATTTTTATCCTTAAGAATCCCAGGAATGCAGAAAATACAATATCATAGAGAAAAATGTAAAACAAGTTGGCAGAGGGGAAAAAATACTGAAAAAAGACCATAGGATACATATGCTTATAGTCAGAGGTAACCTGGATCTAGTATATGGGAAATTTTTAAAGCACAAAAATAGCTCTAACAGACTGTTCTACATCTCAGCACAAGACTATGTAACAGAAGCTTTTACGCATATAGTTGTTCCTAAGGGACCAACTTGTTGGCAATGCCTGGCAACAAGTTTCCTTAAATGCCTTCTGCTGACAGCTCCATCTGGTCCAGGGTGCACTGCCAGCTCAAAGAGTCATCAGGATTTATTGCCCCCTTCTTTGTTTCTTTCACTTAGTTTTCACTAAATTCAGAAATTGAAAGAAAAGCAAACTAGAGTACATCTATACACCATAATTCAGAAATAATCTGTTTAATTATTTTACAATTTTAATAGTAAATAAACATTTTAGGTGTTCTGTAGTTGACTGCTTTTCTCATGTTTTGTACATCATAAAAGCAAAAATGTAGACATAGCTCAATGCTACACACTCACCTAACATATGCAAAGTTTTGAGTTTATCCCTAGCACCATAAAACAAGTCAAAGGCAGATGTGACAATATACATTATACATTTTTTAAAACTTACACATCTGTAAGAGAAATGTATTTTTAACTGCTTGCAAATACCATTCTTTTTGAGAGGAAGGAAAATGGGATTTTTCTGACTGCTAGAATCTCATTTGTAATTTTGTTTTCTTGGATAGGATAAGCATTCAACAGATAAAATATCCTGTTCTGGTCTTCAGCATTTTAAGTGAGAATATAAATCTGTTTATTATTTATCTCTGCTTTATAACTTGCATGCTTTATCATGAGACTACAGGAAGTATTTTGTTAATTCTTTAAAAATCTCATGCATTTTTAAAATATACCTGGATTATATCCACCTCCCATACCTCCCTTCTACATAAAGACCTTGGCATAATGGGAAGATGCCTAATATTGTTTTCTTTCTCACCAATTCTGCTGCATTGCTGGGAAAATGTATACTAGTAGCTATAAGACAAATTTTCTCTCTGTTTCTGATTGCTTTACTTCTTTGTGCAATTTATGTTTGCTTTTAGAACTCTTGTCTTTATACACCACATTTTCTGATTTTTCTCCATGGTCTCTATTTACGTTGGAGACCATGTATGCTTGGAAGACTGGAGATTGATTTTTCTGTTTGAAAAGGATATCAAATACTGGTTTCATTTCTTTTTCTTACATTCTCTTACTTGATATTTAGTGACCAGCTTGTCTTTGGTTATTCGCATTTTCTTATTGAGAGTGTTTTGTTGTCCTCAATGTCTTAAAGAAACATTTTAGAAAATTATCTGCTGCCTTTTTTAAATCATGATTCTTCCTTCTTCAGTCATTATGCATCCTTAAAAATGAAGTAACATTTCTATATCTTGTTTCTAGTGTTTGGGAGTGTGTTGCCTTTGTGGCCATAGATAAACAGACAGATATTTATATTCACACACAAGCTTAGAGGTTCTTTCATCTGCAATCATACTGTTATACCATTAATAGAATTCAGAACCAAAAAGCACAAAATTAACCCATGACAAGTTAATGCTATTTCAATATGTTTACATGGAAAATATTGGATGATAAATAACTCCAAAGATATGATTGTGTTTCTCATTTAAGTCAGAAAAGTGAAATATTGTCCAATTCTCTATGACATATGAAAGTCCTTGCTCTAAACATTGAAATGTAACTCTGTAATCCATAGCTTCAAATATATAGAAAACAAAGTCTAAACAAAATTGTAAGGAAATTGATAAAAAAAAAAGTTTGTTCTTGTGACAAAATTAATTTAAAGAAAGCAAGTACACCTATAAGAATGCTATCACTGTGGAAAAATATTTCTTGCTCCTGGATTGGCAGGATTAATATAGTAAAAATGGCCATCTTGCCAAAAGCAATATACAGATTCAATGCGATCCCCATCAAAATCCCAACTCAATTCTTCACAGATCGAGAAAGAGCAATTCTCAAATTCATCTGGAGCAACAAAAAACCCAGGATAGCTAAAACTATTCTCAAAAATAAAAGGACTTCTGGGGGAATCAATATCCCTGACCTTAAGCAGTACTACAGAGCAATTGTGTTAAAAACTGCATGGTATTGGTACAGCAACAGGCAAGTAGATCAATGGAATAGGATTGAAGACCCAGAAATGAACCCACAGACTTATGGCCACTTGATCTTTGATAAAGGAGCCACAACCATCCAGTGGAAAAAAGATAGCCTTTTCAACAAATGGTGCTGGTTCAACTGGAGGTCAACATGCAGAAGAATGTGAATCAACCCACTCTTATCTCCTTGTACTAAGATCAACTCCAAGTGGATCAAGGACCTCCACATTAAACCAGACACACTGAAACTATTAGAAAAGAAACTTGGGAAGACCCTGGAGGACATGGGCACAGGGGGAAAGTTCCTGAACAGAACAACAATAGCTTATGCTCTAAGATCAAGAATTGACAAATGGGACCTCATAAAATTACAAAGTTTCTGTAAGGCAAAGGACACTGTCAGAAGGACAAAACGGCAACCAACAAATTGGGAAATGATCTTCACCAACCCCACATCTGACAGAGGGCTAATATCCAATATATACAAAGAACTCAAGAAGTTAGACCCCAAAGAACCAAATAACCCTATCAAAAAATGGGGTACAGAGCTAAACAAAGAATTTTCACCTGAAGAAATTCAGATGGCCGAGAAACACCTTAAGAGATGTTCAACATCATTAGTCATCAGGGAAATGCAAATCAAAACAACCCTGAGATTCCACCTCACACCAGTCAGAATGGCTAAGATTAAAAACTCAAGAGACAACAAGTGCTGGCGAGGATGTGGAGAAAGAGGAACACTCCTCCACTGTTGGTGGGATTGCAAAATGGTAAAACCACTCTGGAAATCAGTTTGGTGGTTCCTCAGAAAATTGGGCATGTCACTTCCAGAGGACCCTGGCATACCACTCCTGGGCATATACCCAGAGGATTCCCCTGCATGCAATAAGGACACATGCTCCACTATGTTCATAGCAGCCTTGTTTATAATAGCCAGAAATTAGAAGGAGCCCAAATATCCCTCAAAGGAGGAATGGATACAGAAAATGTGGTATATTTATACAATGGAATACTACTCAGCAATTAAAAATAATGAATTCATACAATTTGTAGGTAAATGGTTAGACCTGGAAAATATCATCCTGAGTGAGTTAACCCAATCACAAAAGAATACACATGAAATGCAATCACTGATAAGTGGATATTAATGAGCCCAGAAGCCCTAAATACTCAAGGCACAATTAGCAAGTCAAATGATTCCCAAGAAGAAGAAAGGAGAGGACCCTGGGCCTGAAAAGATTGGATCCAGTTTTGTAGAGAAACCGTGGGGGGGGGAATGATTGGGGAATAGTTGGGGGGGAGAGGAATTATGGGACGTATGGTGGGGGGGAACTGGGAAAGGGGAAAGCCTTTGGAATGTAAACATAGAATATAGAAAATAAAAATTAAAAAAAAGAAGTTAGACCCCAGAAAAACAACCCTATCAAAAAATGGGGTTCAGAGATAAACAAAGACTTTTCTCCTGAAGAAATTCAGATGGCTGAGAATCACCTTTAAAAATGTTCAACATCATTAGTCATTAGGGAAATGCAAATGAAAACAACCCTGAGATTTCACCTCACACCAGTCAGAATGGCTAAGATTAAAAACTCAGGAAACAGCAGGTGTTGGCGAGGTTGTGGAGAAAGAGGAACACTCCTACACTAATGGTGGGATTGCATGCAGGTACAACCACTCTGGAAATCAGTCTGGCAGTTTCTCAGAAAACTAGACAAGATACTTCTGGAGGACCCTGCCATACCACTCCTGGGCATATACCCAGAAGATTCCCCAGTATGCAATAACGATACATGCTCCACTATGTTCATAGCAGCCTTATTTATAATAATCAAAAGCTGGAAAGAACCCAGATGTCCCTCAACGGAGGAATGGATACAAAAAATGAGGTTTATATACACAATGGAGTACTGTTCAGCCATTAGAAATAATGAATTCATGAAATTCTTAGAGAAATGGTTGGAGCTGGAGATCATCATACTAAGTGAGGTAACCCAGTCTCAAAAGAATACCCATGGTATGCACTCACTGATAAGTGGATTTTAGCCTAGAATCTTGGAACACCAAAGACACAATCCACATACCAAATGATTTCTGACAAGAAGGAAGAAGTGGAACCTGGTTCTGGAAAGGCTCAATGCATCAGTGTAGGGGAATACCAGAACATGGAAGTGGTAAGGGGTGGATGGAGGAACAGGGGGAAGGAAAAGGGCATGTGGGACCATTGGGGGGTGGGGAATAAGGAAAAGGGAAATGAAATGTAAATAAAGAATATATCCAATAAAAAAATTTTAAAAATCAAACTGGATAAAGAAAACATATGTGATGTTGTCTTTGCTTCTATTCCTGTTACTAAATATAGAAACGAGTTCTGTGAGCATGATGATGATAATGGAATTGAGGGTGAAACTGAGACACCAAGAAGACTTGAAGAGTGAGAGATGAATGACAAGCAAAACTGTTGAGAAGAGAAGAGAGAAGAGAAGAGAAGAGAAGAGAAGAGAAGAGAAGAGAAGAGAAGAGAAGAGAAGAGAAGAGAAGAGAAGAGAAATAGAAGAGACACTGCAGGGATGTGTTGTGGAGTTAAAGGCCAATATAGAAAAAAAAGCAC
Organism: Apodemus agrarius; assembly: GCA_964023405.1. Classification (NCBI taxonomy): domain Eukaryota; kingdom Metazoa; phylum Chordata; class Mammalia; order Rodentia; family Muridae; genus Apodemus; species Apodemus agrarius. The sequence continues at coordinate 204,529 of OZ030011.1, read as the reverse complement.
TTCTAAGAATACAAAAACAACAAACAACTAAGAGGTTATTAGTGTTTTAGAAGAGGGGGAGGAGGGTGGATGAGGGAATAAAATATAGAGTGTAAAATATAAATAAATATTTTTTAAAAAAGGAAGAGAATACTAGTGGAAGAAGAAAAGAAGATGAAGTTGAAGGTTGCTTTTAAAAGGTTGAGCAAAACTTAATCAGCAAACATAAACTACCCAGTCCCCAGAATCTTGGTTATACAAACAAAAGAAATCAAAGAGCAGATGTTAAAAGTGGGTTTACCTGTGAGGGCCATAGCTCTTAAAACAGAGAAAGAGAAAATAAGAAAGATAATAAGCTGAGCCAAGCATACGAAGGACTTAGGAAGGTAGGCACAGAAAGAGAAAGTCTGAGATTTAATTGGAGAAGGGGCTTGCCTTCCAAGAAAAGGAAGGGAAATATATAGAAATGAGGACAGATACACAATTACATGTGACAGAAAGTCAAGAAGATTCAAACTTAGATTTTCAAATTTTAGAAAAGAATAAGTTCGTGAGATGCCAATGAGAAGAGAAGAATGAGTGTGGAATTGTAGTTATATGTTTTCAATATTCATCACAGACAATAAGAACCCATTTAACTGCAGAGGTTCTGCCAGAGCATGACAAATACAGATGCAGATGCAGGCAGCCAACCATTGGACTGAGTACAGGGACCCCAATAGAGGAGTTAGGGAAAGGACTGAAGGAGTTGAATGGGCTTCCATGGCTCCAGCTGCAATGTAACAGAGGAGAGGCCCTTGGTCCTGTGAAGGCTTTATGTTCCAGTGTAGGGAAATGCCAGGGCAGTGAAGTGGATGTGGGTGGATGCTTGGGGAACACCCTCATAGATCAGGGGGAGGGGGATGGAATGGGGATTTGCAGAAGGCAAACTGGGAAAGGGGAAAATATTTGAAATGTAAATAAATAAATTATCCCATACAAATTTTTAAAAAAGAACCCATTTACCTGTCCATGTATGAGCTTATCTTTATAAGAATCACCCCCAAATGACTTACTAATGTTGCTTGGGAGAGATTAAAACTACTATGTATATTTGAATGAACTTAATATCCTATAAAAATCTAGTTTAAAAATTGAAACAATGGATTGATTTTGATGGATGGGATAAAGTAAAAGAAACTAGAAAGTTTTCAAAATGTTGAATCAGTCATGAAGGGAGTATCAGGACTATTAATGGGATAAGTTCAGGTAAGCAATACAGTGTCAGCATTAAAAATAGCCTGTTCAGAATGAGGTCAAGTTAAAAGATGTTGTTTATTGAGAGAAGCTAACCTTCAATAAAGGTAAAAATTACTGTGAATCTAGGAAGTTTAAAATCAGTGGACAAGAGATATCAAATGGGCTAGGTATGTAATGGTTTAGACTACCTAAAACAACCCACAGATTAGAAAAGTTTACAAGATATTTACCAAAGATTTTTGGATACAAGATTGATGGGTAGCAATGACCAGGAAGGAGAGACAACAGGAGCTATTGCTTTAAAACACCAAAAAGGAGAGGGTTTAGCACAAGATTAAAAAAAAAAAGACTAGATCTAGAAGTGACAGAAAGTATAGTTGATATATATCTCACAATCAAGAAACAGCAAGTAGCTGGCTGGATAATGATCTAAACCCAGATCTCTAGAGAACCAGGTGTGTGGGCTCTTAGAGGACCTTGAAGTGAGGAACACACCATATTCTAGTATATGAAAGAGGGTAAAAGGAGTGAAGAGCTTGAAACTAAAATTTGTTTTAGTAATAGTATACTTTATTACTTTTTACTAGTATTTTTAACGGTATGACAATAACTAGAGCAATAGCCAAAGGGAAAACACACACATATTGTCTGTTTATGGAAATAGTTGGACTTTCCCAATGACCTTTGGTTTAATGTCTCTAGGAATCATGCTCTTGTGTTACATGATAATATCTGAACTTTTGGAGGGGTGAGTATATGAATCAAATATTATACTAAGATCTTTTACCATGTTAGCATGTATAGAATCCCTAAACAGATACAGAATGCATTTCTTGACGACAAAAGCTAGCTTATTTATCTTTACATTATTAAGAAAACCTGAATTTTCCCTATGTAATGTATATTCAATACTATAAATTGTGAGGTGTTTTGGTTGAAATAACTCACATGTAAATAATCTTAGAATATATTTAAGTCAATTATCATGTTCCATTCACTACAGGATAAACCATTTTACACAGAATATACTAGTTGTCCTCAGTAAGCATTCTTTTCCTCTTCCTTAGAAATAGACATCCTCATTTCTATTTGGTATCTGATCACTCAGAAAAGAGGCCAATTTTCTTAACCATATGACAATGTGATTAACTTCTGGCCAGAAATAATTTCTTTAAAAATTAGAGGACAGAGACATATTCCCCGTTCTTTTCCTTTCTGGAATGATGAGTTCAAACAGGTCTTGCCTTCCTTAAGTTGACACTGTAAATGGTAAACTGTGACAGTCCCCATGGCAGAAACAACCCTTGCAAAATACTTATACTGCTGTCGCTACAACTCCAGATATACAAGAAAACAAATTATTATTATTATTTATTATTATTATTAATATTATTATTAATTTTCCCTTTTTCTTTTTAATCTCCAGATTTAATTCCTCTCCTGGTCCACCCTCCAACTGTACCACATCCCATACCTCCTCCTCGGCCCCCTGTCTACACAAGGATGTCCCTTCCCAACCCTGTCAGATGTCTGAACACCTTGGGGCCTCCAGTATCTTGAGGGTTTGGTGCATCTTCTCTGACTGAACCAAGACCCAGCAGTCCTCTGCTGTATATGTGTTGGGGGCTTCATATCAGCTGGTGTATGCTGCCTGGTTGGTGATCCAGTGTCTGAGAAATCTCGGGGTTCCGGGTTAATTGAGATGGCTGGTCCTCCTACAGGATTGCCTTCTTCCTCAGCTTCTTTCAGCTTTTCCCTGATTCAACCAGAGGAGACAGCAGCTTTTGTCCATTGGTAGGGTGCAAATATCTGCATCTAACTCTATCAGCTGCTTGTTTGGTCTCTTGGAGAACAGTCATGATAGGTCCCTTTATGTGAGTGCTCCTAGCCTCAGTAATAGTGTCAGGCCTTGGAGACTTTGTTGAGCTGGATCCCACTTTGGGCCTGTTGCTGGACCTTCTTTTTCTCAGGCTCTTCTCCATTTCTATCACTATCGTTCTTTTAGATAGTAGCGATTATGGGTCAGAGTTTTGACTGTAGGATAGCAACCCCATCCATTTCACAAAATCTTCATGCATTTTTATTTAAAATTTATACAGTAGTTTATTTTTCTCAAGCACTTTAAAATACAAACAGGATTGGTTAGCCTTTTTAACAGGCCTCTGAGGTAGACAAAACTTCTCTTCCGTACTTTCCAAAGCTCCGTGGAAGACACTCTGCAGAGAAAATTGAACCATTGCTCAGATTTGGAACTAGGGTCTTGTAGGTGTGACTTAATTATTTTTGGCATTTAAACATTGATTATTTCTTATCATGTGTAGGTCAAGAAACAGATGAGAAATTCTAAGTAGGAAATGTCTGTTCCATTGGGGTTTTTTGGGGGTGGGGGTGGACGTTGGGAGAATATCATACCAAGACAGCAGCTGTGTTCATATGTTTGTACCTTCTGTGAGGATGGATCAAATGCCTGAGTTTGTCTTAAGCAGCTCTACCTTCATCATATTTCTGGAATCTCTGTAATACAAGTCTGCGGTTCAATCTAGAGAGTTCATGCCTTGTTAACTGAACATTGTATATGAGAGCTTAGACAGCTTAGCACACATATTTATAATTTTTTTGCTATGGCTAAAAGTCTGATAAGCAACTTGAGGACAGTTTATTTTGACTGGCATTTATGGATGTAGTTCACAATTGTGAAGAAAGCAGGTAGGAGCAGGAATCAGGAGCTTACCTGGTATCTGTAATCAGGAAGCTGAAAGATATGAATGATGGTGCTCAGCTTGTTTTTTTTTGTCATAGCCAGAGACTAGAGCTCATGAATACTATATGAGTCCTACATCTAGAAAATGTCCTACAGTTATGATAGATCTAACACCAATTAATTCAGCCCATAAAATATTTCACAGACATCCACAGAAGCTAGTCTTCTAGGTGATTCTATATTTATTCTGTCATATTGATAATAAATATTAATCACTAGTTGGCCCAGGGACTATGAAAGCAGAAGCTTCCAGGTGTCTTTAAAGCTTGGGGCTGCAATAAGCAGATGCAGTCTTGTGTTTGCAACATACTTCATTTTTTCTTATTTTAGTAATCTGTCAGTCCTATTTAGATGTAAAGTGAAGGGGCTATTCAAATGTGTGAATAGATGACCTGTGCTATATTAGAAACCAGTGTACTAGATATGAGACAGATGTAAATTTAAGAGAAATAATAATGTTTTAGTATGTACATGTAATATACTAGATATATCTAAACTAAAACATTGTTCTTTATCAATCTGGAATTCAAATTTAACTGTGTTCTAAATTTTCATTTACCAAATCTCATAACCCCTTGATTTGCCAATGGGGGAAGGGGAGGGACAAGAAAAGTATAGATTGGTTCTATGTTTAGAATCTTGACAAACATATTAGGAAATTGTCATTTGATAAACTTCTTTCTAGGAATCCTTTCCCAGTACAATGTTACAATGACAGATATCCTACAAATTATGTGAGAAATTGTATGTACTGTTCTATTGCCATAAAGAGACACCACAATCAAGGCAACTCTTATAAAAAGGTAAGATTTAATTGGGGTCTTGGTTATAGTTTCAGAGGTTTAGTCCATTATCATCATGGCCTAAAGCATATAAGCATGGCTCTGGAAGAGTAGCTGAGAGCTTTACATCTTTATTCATGGGCAGCAGGCAGAGATAGTGATACTTGACCTGGCATGCCCACATCCAGTGCCACATCATAATCTGGGACCTCTTCTTTCCACATTTTCTGTTTTCTTCCTGAAGAATCTACATTTGATATTTACTAATGTCTAACACTGAGTAAAGGCCCTATAACAGGGAATGATTCATATTCAATATGATAACTTTGAATCTTTTCTTACAAAGAGGGTTCTTATTGTTTAGAATATTGAGTTGGAAGAACTATAGCTGTATGAAAGAACACCTTTTAAATATTTTTGGCTTAATAAAGACATATCTCAAAGAGATTAAAGAAAATACTCTGGATGAAAATTATATAAAATCATATAAAAGTTATAGAATTTTTTCACAATGGGCTACTAAATTATCTAATTCAACTGCATGGTTCTAATAATGTGAATGATTCAGGTACAAGATGTACAGAGGCTTGGGGAAACTATAACACCACAGCAAAACACAAGACTTTAGTTCAACCAAGTACCTTGCTATTACTAATGTACTACCTAAGTACTGAAAGTGATGACTTCTAAGACTCCATTGATTGAATGACTTAACATTTAAATGCTTTGTTCCTTCACAAGTCTGAAAAGTTTTTTAGTAATTTTCTTTGGATTGTGGCCCTGGGCATTTGAACCCACATCTTCACATTTGCAAGTGACTAATTATTTTCTAGGTTGAACTTTCTGTTTTGTAAAGTACTTTGCAACACGCACAATGTTTTAATAAATGTTATTTTAAATAAATTTTCAGAAATAATTTAGCAATAGAAACATAAAAATATCTGCCTCCACAATGGAACTTTATTGCAAACATGCAGATTTTTATTTACCCATTTTACTATCACTTTTATTTTTTACAAGTCATTTTATTTTTCAAAAACATTGCTCCCTAAAAATTATTTAACATGTATGAAATATAATGTGTATGACACATAGATGCCAAGCCAGACTGTTCATCCTAAATTAATTTATTTAATTAAGTGAGCTTTTAGGAGTGCATCCTAAGGTTCCAGTAAATGCAGATACCAATGCTGTACTGGTGCTGGTGCTGACAACAGAATGACAATGACAATGAAGACTATGATGATGAAGATGTTGCTGCTGCTGCTTCTGCAGGTAATAGTAGTACTATAAAGATGATAATGATTTTTTTATCTTATTTATTTTTGGTTTTTCGAGACAGGGTTTCTCTATATAGCCCTGGCTGTCCTGGAACTTACTCTGTAGACCAGGCTGGCCTCGAACTCAGAAATCTACCTGCCTCTGCCTCTCAAGTGCTGGGATTAAAGGCGTGTGCCACCACCGCCTGGTGATGGTAATGATTTAATTCCAGTTCATCTACTGGAATTATGAAATGATGACTAGTTTTAATTTTTTCTTACTGGACAGGTAATTAAAATCTCAATCTATATCTCATTTGAATTATCATTTTTATTTAATTCTATTTGGTCTGCTGGTATGGCCAGTTTAATACAAAATTTGAACTGTAAATTTTAAGAATCTAAAATATAGACAGTAATCAGCATCTGAGAAGAATAAACATTAGTTCTAATATATAATAGAGGCTCATTCAGTTTTCACCCAAATTAAGTGACTTTTTTGTGACAGAACAGTCAAATCAATGTTAAGAGCCCCCTCAATGCTATTTATAGCACATATTCTAACGTCCTCTCATTTAAAAACTACAACACTGACTAATGCTAACAGATTGTGTCTCATAGGATTGCAAACATGGTAACAGACACAGTAGTAGTAAACCCTCTTTTCATGTTCTATGTCACAATCATGAATACGGTGTAGCTATGTGCTTCCTTGAAACTATTAATAAAAATAAATCTTTGAGAGCCGGGCGTGGTGGCGTACGCCTGTAATCCCAGCACTTGGGAGGCAGAGGCAGGCGGATTTCTGAGTTCGAGGCCAGCCTGGTCTACAGAGTGAATTCCAGGACAGCCAGGACTACACAGAGAAACCCTGTCTCGAAAAACAAAAACAAAACAAAACAAAAAAACCTTTGAATAACATACTTCTTTAATTAAAAATATTTCTTGACATTGATTATTACCATATCTTCCAAGTATTCTATAGAATGAACAATTTTATTAAAAGAAACAAGCAAGCAGATGTTGCGTGTTAGAAGATTTTTAAATTATTATTTTTTTAGCCACAAGGTACACATTTTCAAGAATGCAGATTTCAACTTTGATTTCCTCAAGAATCAATTCATCTGTTTGATACATGTGTATTTACTTTTGAAAGAAAAATGCATTTTTTTCATGTTCTTTTTTTAAAACTGGTCTAACAAAAAAGGCATAATAAATACCTTAGGCATAAGTCTAAAATGCAACTTACCTTATATTTGAGTCTGTTTGCTAAGTAGTAGATCACAGGACAAAGGCTGTGATGGTTTATATATGCTTGGCCCAGGGAGTGGCACTGTTGGGAGGTGTGGCCTTGTTGGAGTAGGTGTGGCCTTGTGGGTGTGGGCTTTAATATCCTTAGCCTAGCTGCCTGATGCCCAGGAATGATTTGGCTATGTAATAATGGCAGAAAGGGCATATCAGCATCAAGAAGCAGTCCTGAGATAAAGTCTCTGGGGCTGTGCCTCTCCAGAGTACGTCCATCACAGCCATGCAAAATTGTGGAAAACCACCAGGAAATTCACTTGCTTGTCATAAGCTTCCCTAGATGGCTTCTGACAACCCTGCAATATAATTGTTAGTCAGCCTTCTATTACTATGGCAAATGCCTGCAATAATAACTCATACAGAGGTATCTGTTTATGGTCATTTGAAACCCTTGCATCATGATCTGTGGAGAAAAGCAATATCATGGAGTGATCAGATGGTAAGTAGCAAGCTGCTGTCCTTGTGACTGCTAGGAAGTAGGAAGCAAAAAGAAAGGATGAGCCGGGCGGTGGTGACGCACGCCTTTAATCCCAGCACTTGGGAGGCAGAGGCAGGCAGATTTCTGAGTTCGAGGCCAGCCTGGTCTACAGAGTGAGTTCCAGGACAGCCAGGGCTACACAGAGAAACCCTGTCTCGAAAAACATAAAAAAAAAAAAAAGAAAGGATGACTATTGTGAATGGTGTTTAATTTCTTTCTCAGCCTGTTTATCCTTTGAGTAGAGGAAAGCTACTGATTTGTTTGAGTTAATTTTATATCCAGCCACATTGATGAAGTTGTTTGTCATGTTTAGAAGTCCTTCCTAGAGAAGGATGAGAGAATTACTAAAGATTTGTATTTTTGTGCCAATGTAGAAACTGGATTAGTTAGTAAAATAGATTATTTATTTGTAGACTCTGGTCTATAATAATAGGAGAGAAAACAGTTGTTGTGTAGGGTCTGTCAGCATCCCAGTAACATTTCTTCTCCATTACAGTTTCTGCTATATCACATAGATATAATTCTAAGTATCATTTTCCTCATAATTACTTGGAAATAATCTGACAATGAAGAACATTTGTGTAACATTTAGAATTGAAGAGATAAATCAATCACCAAGACTGTGACTGCAATAAACAGGCACGTGGCTCTCTTGCATTTTAGGGCACCATAAATTTCCAATTCTTCCTACAGATTACTTACTTGATTGTTAATATACACTGGGGTATTTTATTGTAGTTTGTAGTACTTCCCAATTTCTCATTTTTAAGCCATAACAGAAGCTTCTGTAACCTTCACTCACTGTTTGTGGCTATTGTGAAGGGTGTTATTTCCCTAACTTCTTTCTCAGCCTGATTGTCCTTTGAGTACAAGAAGGCTACTGATTTGCTTGAGTTAATTTTATAACCAGCCACTTTGCTGAAGTTGTTTATCAGCTGTAGAAGTTCTCTGGTGGAGTTTTTTGGATCGCTTAAGTAGACTATCATATCATCTGCAAATAATGATACTTTGACTTCTTCCTTTCCAATTTGTATCCCTTTGACTTCCTTATGTTGTCTAATTGCTCTCGCTAGAACTTCAAGTACTATATTGAAAAGATATGGAGAGAGAGGGCAGCCTTGTCTAGTCCCTGATTTTAGTGGGATTGCTTCAAGTTTCTCTCCATTTATTTTGATGTTGGCTACTGGTTTGCTGTAGATTGCTTTTACTATGTTTAGGTATGGGCCTTGAATTCCTGCTCTTTCCAAGACTTTTAGCATGAAAGGATGCTGAATTTTGTCAAATGCTTTTTCAGCATCTAATGAGATGACCATGTGGTTTTTTTCTTTGAGTTTGTTTATGTAGTGGATTACATTGATGGATTTCCGTATATTGAACCATCCCTGCATTCCTGGAATGAAGCCTACTTGATCATGGTGAATGATCGTTTTGATATGCTCTTGGATTCGGTTGGCAAGAATTTTATTTAGTATTTTTGCATCTATATTCATAAGAGAAATTGGCCTGTAGTTCTCTTTCTTTGTTGGATCTTTTTGTGGTTTAGGTATCAGCATAATTGTGGTTTCGAAGAACGAGTTGGGCAGTGTCCCGTCTGTCTCTATTTTGTGGAATAGTTTGAAGAGTATTGGTGTTAAGTCTTCTTTGAAGGTCTGGTAGAATTCTGCACTAAAACCATCTGATCCCGTACTTTTTTTGGTTGGGAGGCTTTCTATAACCCCTTCTATTTCTTTAAGGGTTATGGGACTGTTTAGCTGATCTACTTGATGCTGATTTAATTTTGGTATTTGGTATCTGTCTAGGAAATTGTCCATTTCCTCCAGATTCTCCAGTTGTTTTGAGTATAGGCCTTTGTAGTAGGATCTGATGATCTTTTGAATTTCCTCTGTTTCTGTTGTTATATCCCCCTTTTCATTTTTAATTTTGTTAATTTGGATACTATCTCTGTGCCCTTTGGTTAGTCTAGCTAAGGGTTTATCTATCTTGTTGATTTTCTCGAAGAACCAGCTCTTGGTTTTGTTGATTCTTTGTATGGTTCTCTTTGTTTCTGCTTGATTGATTTCAGCCCTTAGTTTGATGATTTCCTCTCTTCTACTCCTCCTGGGTGAGTTAGCTTCTTTTTGTTCCAGGGCCTTCAGGTGTGCTGTTAAGTTGCTCGTGTATGCTCTCTCCAGTTTCTTTTTGGAGGCACTCAGGGCTATGAGTTTTCCTCTTAGCACTGCTTTCATTGTGTCCCAGAGATTTGAGTAGGTCGTACCTTCATTTTCATTGAAGTCTAAAAAGTCTTTGATTTCTTTCTTTATTTCTTCCTTGACCAGGGTGTCATTGAGTAGAGTATTGTTCAGTTTCCATGTATATGTGGGCTTTCTGTTGTTCTTCTTGCTATTGAAGACCACTTTTACTCCATAGTGATCCGATAGGAGACATGGGATTAGTTCGGTCTTCTTGTATTTGTTGAGGTCTGTCTTGTGACCAATTATATGATCAATTTTTGAGAAGGTACCTTGCGGTGCTGAGAAAAAGGTATACTCTTTTGTTTTAGGATGGAATGTTCTATATATATCTGTTAAATCCAATTGGTCCAAAGCTTCAATTAGTTTCACTGTGTCCCTGTTTAGTTTCTGCTTTCCTGATCGGTCCATTGAGGAGAGTGGAGTGTTGAAGTCACCTACAATCATTGTGTTAGGTGCGATGTGTGCTTTAAGCTTTAGTAAAGTTTCTTTTACGAATGAGGGTGCCCTTACATTTGGCGCATAGATGTTCAGTATTGAGAATTCTTCTTGGTGGATTTTCCCTTTGACAAGCAGGAAGTGACCTTCTGTGTCTCTTTTGATGACTTTAGGTTGAAAGTCAATTTTATCTGATATTAGAATGGCTACTCCAACTTGTTTCCTGGGACCATTTGCTTGTAAAACTGTCTTCCAGCCTTTTACTCTAAGGTGGTGTTTGTCTTTGACACTGAGATGTGTTTCCTGTATGCAGCAAAATGTAGGGTCCTGTTTCCGTATCCAGTCTGTTAGTCTGTGTCTTTTGATTGGGGAATTGAGTCCATTGATATTAAGAGATATTAAGGAATAGTAATTATTACTTCCTGACATTTTGGGCATTATTATTATTGTTTGTATTTGAGTGGTTCTCTTCTTTTGGGTTGGATGAGATGGGGTTTCTATCTTGTTTCTTCTGGGGTGTTGTTTCCCCCCTTGTGTTGGTATTTTCCCCCTATTATCCTTTGTAGGGCTGGGTTTGTAGATAAGTATCTTGCAAATTTGGTTTTGTCGTGGAATATCTTGGTTTCCCCATCTATGGCAATTGAGAGTTTTGCTGGGTATAGTAGTCTTGTCTGAAGTTTGTGTTCTCTTAGGGTCTGCATGAGGTCTGCCCAGGATCTTCTAGCTTTCATGGTCTCAGGTGAGAAGTCTGGTGTAATTCTGATACGTCTTCCTTTATATGTTACTTGTCCTTTTTCTCTTACTGCCTTTAATATTCTTTCTTTGTTTAGTACATTTGGGGTTTTGATTATTATGTGACGGGAAGTATTTCTGTTCTGGTCCAGTCTATTTGGGGTTCTATAGGCTTCTTGTATATTCATGGGCATCTCTCTCTTTAGGTTGGGGAAGTTTTCTTCCATAATTTTGTAGAAGATATTAGCTGGCCCTTTAAGTTGTAGATCTTCATTCTCATCTATCCCTATAATCCTTAGGTTTGGTCTTCTCATTATGTCCTGGATTTCCTGAATGTTTTGGGTTACCAGCTTTTTGCATTTTGCATTTTCTTTAATTGTTGAATCCATGGTTCCTATGGTATCTTCAGCATCTGAGATTCTGTCTTCTATCTCTTGTATTCTATTGTTGATATTTGCATCTATGACTCCTGATTTCTTCCCAAGGTTTTCTATCTCCAACGTTTTCTCCCTTTGCTTAGTTGTTTCTACTTCTGTTTTTAGATTTTGAATGGTTTTGCTCAGATCTTTCAGTTGCTTGTTTGTGTTTTCCTGCAATTCTTTAAGGGATTTTTGTGTTTCCTCTTTTATGACTTCTACTCGTTGACCCATGTTCTCTTATATTTCTTTAAGTGATTTTTGTTTCTCCCCCTTATTGGGATTCATTTTTGCTCTATATTCTCCTGGATTTCTTTAAGTGATTTTTGTGTCTGCCTTGTATGGGCTTCTAGTTTTCGATCTATTTTCTCCTCTATTACTTTAAGAAATTTATCTAAGTGATCCTCAATCTGCATCTTTACCAGTGATTTTAGATCTGAGTCTTGTTTTTCTGGTGTGTTGAGATATCTGGGATTTAATTGTGTTTGCCTTGCAATGGCTTCTAGCTTTTGATCTATTTTCTCATGTATTACTTTAAGAAATTTATCTAAGTGATCCTCAATCTGCATCTTTACCAGTGATTTTAGATCTGAGTCTTGTTTTTCTGGTGTTTCGGGGTATCCAATATTTATTGCTGTAGGGGAACTGGGTTCGGATGCCGCCATACTGCCTTGATTTTTGTTAGTAGCGATCTTACGTTTGCCTTTTGCCATCTGGTTAACTCTGGTGTTAGTTGGTCCTGTAGATACTAGCTGGTGCTTGACCCTCCTGTGGGGTTGTAAGGCTATTTCCCAGCGACTGGGATACCTGAATCACTGTCCTGCAGGGCTCTTGCTCACAGATTGCTGACAGGTGGCCTGAGTCCCCCGAGGTCTTAAACTCAGGATATCCCAGGTACTTGGTTCCGCCTGTTGGGCGGCTGCTCTGCACTGCTCCTGCTCAGGGTTTGCTGTCTGATATCCTGTTTCCCCAGGGGTCTTAAAGTTGGGATATCTCAGTTATCTGGTTCTGCCTGCTGGTCCCAAGCTGCTGGGAAGCTGGCTGGGTCCGGTTTCCGGCTTCCCTGCCACCGGCTAGATGGGAGGCTGGTTCCGCCTCCGGCTGGGTCTGGGCACCTGGCACGCTGGCTGACTCCGGCTTCCACACCACCAGCTGGATGGGAAGATGCATGCAATATGGCAGCTGCCTGCAGGGAGCTCGGGGTCCGCCCCGCAAGTACAGAGCTCGGCCGCTACTCTGTGCCCAACTCCCACTCCAGGCCTGAGTCCCCGAAGGTCTTAAGCTCGGGCTGTCTTGGGTACCTGGTTCCGCTGCCTGCTGGGTCTGAGCACCTGGTATGCTGGTTGGGTCTGGCTTCCCCACCACCAGCTGGGTGGGAAGCTGCAGGCAATATCTGTACTGTCTTTATTAAAATACAAACTAAAAATATATTGTTCTAACAACATTATTTAATATTAATTTTTGGTATTAAAATATGATCCTGATTTTAAAATTAGTAATACAACCATCTTTAAAAAAAGAAAAAAGTGGTTGCCTTATTAACATTGATTCATTTTTAAACCTGGGTAACTGTTATTGAAAGTGTTGTTGAATCAGACCTCTTAATCTAGAAACATACAGGTTAGGCTCCCTTCCCACACCCATCTTTCTTGTCTGCTGAGTTCTCTGGGACACCTTCAGCTATCCTCAGCTACCTGCTATCCCCAGCTGAAATCCATTATCCTGCCACCTCTCTGCCTACTGTTATCAGACCTACTAATCAGGAAGTAGACAGGTTAGATTCCCTTCCTGAACCCATCCTTACTGTTGAGTCCTCTAGGGCACCCCCAGCTTCCCTGAGCAGCTTTGTATACCTGCTGGACCCCCATTCTCTGGATGCCTCTCAGGCCACTTTCACAGACTTGCTGATCCAGAATGATATAGCCCATGGATACCCATCAGAGGCTTGACACACCAGGATCATCAAAGTTAAACCCTCTTCCAATACCAACTAAAACAGGAAAATCCAGGGACTAAAACCATTTAGATGGCTAATGGCCCTCAAAAGAATACAATCAACAAAAACCAGGGCAATATGACACCTTCACAGCACAGCTACCCTACTATGGTAAGCCCTGGATATCCTCATGTAACCAAAGCACAAGAAAATGACCTTAAATCCAATCTTTAAAAAGTGATAGAGGCTTTAAAAAAGTAAATGAATAAATCTTTTAAATAAATACAGTAAAACACAATCAAACAGGTAGAGGCCTTTAAAGAGGGAACAAATAAATCCCTTAAAGAAATACAAAAAAAAAAAAAAAAAGTTAAACAGGTGAAGAAATAAATAAAACAGTTCAAAACCTGAGAGTAGAAATAGAAGCAATAAGGAAAACACAAACTGAGGGGTCCTGGAGATGGAAAACCTAGGGAAGAGAACAGTAACAACAGATGCAAGCATCACCAGCAGAATACAGGAGAGAAAAGAGAAAATCTCAGAAGTAGAAGATACAATAAAAGAAACTGATACATCGGTGGAAAAAATGTTAAATCTAAAAAATTCCTGACACAAAACATACAGGAAATTTGAGATAGAGTAAAAAGACTAAACTAATAATAATATGAATAGAAGAAGGTGAAGAATCCCAGGTCCAGGAACCAGACAATATTTTTGGCAAAATCATAAAAGAAAAGTTCCCAACCTGAAGAGAGAAATACCTATAAATACACGAAAAGCTTCTAGAACAACAATTTGACTGTACCAGAAAACAAAATCTTCCCACCACATAATGATCAATGCACAAAATCTACTGAACAAAGAAAAATATTAAAAGCAGCAAAGGGGAAAAGCCAGGTAACATGCAAAGGCAGACCTATCAGAATTATACCTGACTTCTCAACAGATTCTAAAAGCTGGAAGGGCCTTGAAAGTTATCTTTCAGCTCAACAAACCACAGGTGCCAACCTATACTACTATACCCACAAAAACTCGCCATCATGATAGATGGAGAAAATATGATATCCTAAGAGAAATTCAAATTTAAAAAATATTTATCTATAAATCCAACCCTGTAGAAAATACTAGAAAGAAAACTCCAACCCAAAGAGGATAACTACAGAGACAGAGCCCTGTGGATGGAGATTGCCTCCATCTTGGCTCCAGCAGCTCAGGCAGGGAAGCACCAGACCTGCAGGGAATTCCCCGATAGACAGATCCCTGCTGTACTCCACCATCTTGGCAATGGCAGCTCAACCAGGTACGCAGAGGGCACCAGAGTGAAGGATTGCCCAGGACACAGCCTGCCTGTGTTCCTTCTGGGGCACATATCCTACGGGGTAGTGTCTGACCTGCAGGAAGTCCCTTGGTTAGATGGAGCCGAGCAGACCTAGATCACCACCATCTTGGCTCTGGCAGCTGTCAAGGAAATGCCTGACCTGCAAGGAGTCCCGCGGTTAGACAGACAAGGCACACTAGGTCTCCAACAACACCCTAGAGTAGGGCAGCACATCAGCAGTCTGTCCCAGGGGAAACCCAGTCATCAAAGGAAATAGCCTTACAGGCCCACAGGAGGTTTAAGGACCAGCCAGTGACAACAAGACCAACTAATGCCAAAGATAACAGATGGCAAAAGGCAAATGCAGGAATGTTGCTAACAGTAATCAAGGCAATATGGCAGCATCTGAACCGAATTCCCCAACAAAAGCAAGTGTGTACACATGAAATGCAATCACTGATAAGTGGATACTAATGAGCCCAGAAGCCCTAAATACTCAAGGCACAATTAGCAAGTCAAATGATTCCCAAGAAGAAAGGAGAGGACCCTGGGCCTGGAAAGATTGGATCCAGTTTTGTAGAGAAACCGTGGGGGGAGGGGGAATGATTGGGGAATAGTTGGGGGGGGAGAGGAACTATGGGACATAGGGAGGGGGGAACTGGGAAAGGGGAAAGCCTTTGGAATGTAAACATAGAATATAGAAAATAAAAATTAAAAAAAAAAAAGCAAGTGTGGGATACGTGAACACACCAGAAAAACAAGATTTGGATTTAAAATCACTGGTCATGATGCTGATAGAGGAACACAAAAAAGACATAAATAAATCTCTTAAGGAAATACAGGGGAACGTGAATAAGTTAGAAGCCCTTACAATTGAAACACAAAAATCACTCAAAGAAATTCAGGAGAATATGGGTCAACAGATAGAAGCCAATAAAGTGGAAATGCAAAAATCACTTAAAGAAATGCAGGAGAAATTGAGTCAACAGGCAGAAGTCATGACAGAGGAAACACAAAGATCTATTAAAGAAATACAAGAAAATACAAACAAGTAAAGGAACTGAGCAAAACCATCCAGGATCTAAAAACAGAAGTAGAAACAACTAAGAAATCACAAAGGGAGACAACTTTGGAGGTAGTAAACCTTGGGAAGAAATCAGGGGCCATAGAGGCAAATATCAACAACAGAGTACAAGAGATAGAAGTAAGAATCTCAGATGCCGAAGATACTATAGAAACCATTGACTCAACAGAGAAAGAAAATGCAAAAAGCTTGTAACCCAAAACATCAAAGAAATCGAGGACACAATGAAAAGACCAAATCTAAGGATTATAGGTATAGATGAGAGTGAAGAGATACGAATTAAAGGGCCAGTAAATATCTTCAACAAAATTATGTTGAACCTAAACCTAAAGAGAGAGTTGCCCATGAATATACAAGAAGCATATAGAACTTCAAACTGACTGTACCAGAACAGAAATACCTCCTGTCACATAATAATCAAAACCCAAAATGTATTAAAGAATATTAAGAGCAGTAAGGGAAAAAGGCCAAATAACATATAAAGGAAGACCGATTAGAATTACACCAGACTTCTCACCAGAGTCCATGAAAGCTAGAAGATCCTGGGCAGATCTCATACAGACTCTAAGAGAACACAAATGCCAGCCAAGATTACTATACCCCGCAAAACTCTCAATCACCATAGACGAAGAAACCAAGATATTCCATGATAAAACCAAATTTACACAATATCTTTCCATAAACCCAGCTCTAAAAAGGATAATAGGTAGAAAACATCAATATAAGGAGGAAAACTACACTCAGGAAAAAGCAAGATAGTAAACTTCTTTCATCAAGCTCCAAAGAAGATAACCACTCAAATATAAAAATAGCATCAAAAATAACAGGAAGTAATAATCACTACTCCTTAATATCTCTTAACGTCAATGGACTCAATTCCCCAATAAAAAGACATAGACTAACAAACTGTATACATAAACAGGACCATACATTTTGTTGCATACAGGAAACACACTGCAGGGTCAAAGAAAAACACAACCTCAGAGTAAAAGGCTAGAAAACAATTTTACAAGCAAATGGTCTTAGGAAACAAGCTGGAGTAGCCATCCAATATCACATAAAATTGGCGTTCAACCTAAAGTCATAAAAAGAGACACTAGAGGACACTTCTTACTGATCAAAGGAAAAATCCACCTAGAAGAACTCTCCATTCTGAACATCTATGCTCCAAATGCAAGGGTACCCTCATTCGTAAAAGAAACTTTACTAAAGCTCAAAGTACACATTGCACCTAACACAATCATTGTGGGTGACTTAACACTCCACTCTCCTCAAAGGACCAATCAGAAAAACAGAAATTAAACATGGAAACTGTGAAACTAAATGAAGCAGTAGACCTATTGGAATATATATATATATATATATATATATATATATATATATATATAAAACATGTCATCCTAAAGCAAAAGAATATACCTTTGTCTCAGCACCTCATGGTACCTGCTCCAAAATCGACCATATAATTGGTCACAAGACAGACCTCAACAAATATAAGAATATCAAAATAATCCCTTGCCTCCTATCAGATCACTACGGAATAAGAGTGGTCTTCAATAGCCAAAACAAAAAACAACAACAACAAAAAAAAAAAAAAAACAAAAGCAGAAAGCTTACATACACATAGAGGCTGAACAATACTCAATGATACCTTGGCTAAACAAGAAAGAAAGAAAGAAATCAAAGACTTTCTAGGATTTAATGAAAATGAAGGCACAACATACTCAAATTTATGGGACACAATGAAAGCAGTGCTAAGAGGAAAACTCATAGCCCTGAGTGCCTCCAAAAAAAACCTGGAGAGAGCAAACACTAGCAGCACACCTGAAAGCCCTGGAACAAAAAGAAGCTAATTCACCAAGAAGGAGTAGAAGACAGAAAATCATCAAACTAAGGGCTGAAAGCAATCAAGTGTAAACAAAAAGAACCATACAAAGAATCAACAAAACCAGGAACTAATTCTTTGAGAAAATCAACAAGATAGATAAACCCTTAGCCAGACTGACCAAAGGGCACAGAGACAGTATCCAAGTTAACAAAAGTAGAAATGAAAAGGCAGATATAACAACAGAAATGGAGGAAATTCAAAAAAATTATTACATCCTACTACAAAAGTCTATATTCAACACAACTGGAAAATCTTGAGGAAATGCACAATTACCTAGACAGATACCAAATACCAAAATTAAATTAGGATCAAATAGATCAAATAAACAATCCCATAACACCTAAAAAATAGAAGTGGTTATAGAAAGTCTTCCAACGAAAAAAAGCCAAGGACCAGATGGTTTTAGTGCAGAATTCTATCAGACCTTCAACAAACACCTAACACCAATACTCTTCAAACTATTCTACAAAATAGAAACAGTAGGGACACTACCCAACTCATTCTACAAAGCCAAAATTATGCTGATACCAAAAACCACACAAAGATCCAACAAAGAAGGAGAACTATAGACCAATATCCATTATGAATATCGACACAAAAATACTCAATAAAATTCTTGCCAATCAATCCAAGAACACAACAAAATGATTATTCATAATCAAGTAGGCTTCATCCCAGGGATGCAGGGATGGTTCACTATGTGGAAATCCTTCAATGTGATACACTATATAAACAAACTTAAAGAAAAAAACCACATGGTCATTTCATTAGATGCTGAAAAAGCATTTGACAAAATTCAGCATTCCTTTCACGCTAAAAGTCTTGGAAAGAACAGGAATTCAGGGTCCATACCTAAACATAGTTAAAACAATATACACCAAACTGGTAGCCAACATCAAACAAAATGGAGAGAAATTTGAAGCAATCCCACTAAAATCAGGGACTAGACAAGGCTGCCCCCTCTCTCCATACCTTTTCAATATAGTACTTGAAGGTCTAGCTAGAGCAATTCGACAACATAAGGAGGTCAAAGTGATACAAATTGGAAAGGAAGTCAAACTATCACTATTTGCAGATGATATGATAGCATACTTAAGTGACCCCAAAAAAAACCCACCAGAGAAGTACAGTTGAAACACAACTTCAGCAAAGTGGCTGATGGGAGGCAGAGGCAGGCGGATTTCTGAGTTCAAGGCCAGCCTGGTCTACAGAGTGAGTTCCAGGACAGCCAAGGCTATACAGAGAAACCCTCTCTGGAAAAAAACAACAAAAAAAATCAACTCGAGCAAATCAGTAGCCTTCCTATACTCAAAGGAGAAGCAGGCTGAGAAAGAACTTAGGGAAATAACAGCCTTCACAATAGCCACAAACAATATAAAGTATCTTGGTGTGACTCTAACCAAACAAGTCAAAGATCTGTATGACAAGAACTTCAGGTCTCTGAAGAAGGAAATTGAAGAAGACCTCAGAAAATGGAAAAATGTTCCATGCTTGTAGATTGACAGGATTAATATAGTAAAAATGGCCATCTTATCAAAAGCAATGTACAGATTCAGTGCAATCCCCATCAAAAACCCAACTCAGTTCTTCATCGAGTTAGAAAGAGCAATTCTCAAATTCATCTGGAACAACAAAAAACCCAGGATAGCTAAAACTATTCTCAACAGTAAAAGAACTGGGGCAATCAATATCCCCGACCTCAAGCAGTACTACAGAGCAATATTGTTTTTAAAAAAAAAAAAACTGCATGGTATTGGTATAGTGACAGGCAGGTAGATCAATGGAATAGGATTGAAGACCCAGAAATGAACCTACACCTATGGTCATTTGATCTTTGACTAAGGAGCTGAAACCATCCAGTGGAAAAAAAGATAGCCTTTTCAACAAATGGTGCTGGTTCAACTAGATGTCAGCTTGCAGAAGAATGTGAATTGATCCATTCTTATCTCCTTGTGCTAAGCTCAAGTCCAAGTAGATCAAGGACCTCCACATAAAACCAGACACACTGAAACTAATAGAAAAGAAACTTGGGAAGAGTCTTGAGTATATGAACACAGGGGAAAAGTTCCTGAATAGAACACCAATAGCTTATGCTCTAAGATCAAGAATTGACAAATGGGACCTCATAAAATTACAAAGTTTCTGTAAGGCAAAGGACACTGTCAAGCAGACAAAATGGCAACCAATAAATTGGGAAAAGATCTTCACCAATCTTACATCCGACAGAGGGCTAATATCCAATATATACAAAGAACTCAAGAAGTTAGACTCCAGAGAGCCAAACAACCCTATTAATAAATGGGGTACACAGCTAAACAAAGAATTTTCACCTGAGGAACTTCAGATGACTGAGAAGCATCTTAAGAAATGTTCAATATCATTAGTCATTTGGGAAATGCAAATCAAAACAACCCTGAGATTCCACCTCACACCAGTCAGAATGGCTAAGATTAAAAATTCAGGTGACAGTAGGTGTTGGCGAGGATGTGGGGAAAGAGGAACACTCCTCCACTGCTGGTGGGAATGCAAGCTGGTACAACCACTCTGGAAATCAGTCTGGCAGCTCCTCAGAAAACTTGGCACGACACTTCCAGAGGACCCTGCTATACCAGCCCTGGCATATACCCAGAGGATTCCCCAGCATGTAATAAGGATACATGTTCCACTATGTTCATAGCAGCCCTATTTATAATAGCCAGAAGCTGGAAAGAACCCAGATGTCCCTCAATGGAGGAATGGATTAAAAAATGGTATATATACACAATGGAGTACTATTCAGCCATTACAAGCAATGAACTCATAAACTTCTTAGACAAATGGATGGAGCTAAAGAACATCATCCTAAGTGAGGTAACCCATTCCCAAAAGAACACTCATGGTATGCACTTACTGATAAGCAGATATTAGCCTAGAAGATTGGAACACCCAAGACACAATCCACATATCAAAAGATGTCCAAGAAGAAAGGAGTGGCCCCTGATTCTGGAAAGGCTCAGTGCAGCAGTGTAGGGAAATACCAGAACAGGGAAGAGGGAAGGCATGGATGGGGGAACAGGGGGAGAGAAGAGGACTTATGAGACTTTGGGGGAGGGGAAACCAGGAAAGGAGAAATCATATAAAATGTAAATAAAGAATATACCAAATTTTTAAAAAAGAGGATCACTACATTCAAGAAAACACAGTAAATAAGTAATTCCATACCAGCAAAAACAAAGCACAGAAAAACACACACATACAAACACACATAAACACACACGCACACAAACAGAGGGAGAGGGAGACAGAGACAGAGACAGAGACAGAGACAGAGAGAGAGAGACTAGTACTACCAAAATATCAGGAAATAATAATCACTGTTCATTAATATCTCTCAATAGATATCAATAGACTCAAATCCCAAATAAAAAAGACACAGCCTAACAGAATGGATGTAAAAACAGGATCCATCATTTTTCTGCATACAAGAAATATACCTCACCAATAATGATAGACATTATCTCAGAGTGAATGGTGGAAAAAAGTCTTCCAAGCAAATAGACCCAAGTAGCAAGCTAGAGTAGCCATTCTAATATCTAAAAAAATAGACTTTCAATCAAAATTAATCAAAAGATACAGAGAAATACAATACTTCATACTTATCAAAGTAAAAATCTATCAAGATGATATCTCAATTCTGAACATCTATACCCTGAACACAAGGACACACACATTTATAAAATATACATTGCTAAAGCTTAAATCATATATTAAATCCCACACATTAATAGTGAAAGACTTCAACACCCCTCTGTTAAAAATCGACATGGCATACAGACCAAAACTAAACTGAGAAATAGTGAAACAGAGATTGTGAAACAAATGGACCTAGCAGACATCTATGGAATATGTCACACAAGACAAAAGAATATACCTTCTTCTCAGCAGTTCACGTATCCTTATTCAAAATTGATCATATATAATCAATCACAAAGCAATTCTCAACAGATACAAGAAAATTGAAATAATGCCTGTATCTTATCAGATCACCATGGATTAAAGCTGGACTTCAACAACAATGGAAACATGAGAAAGCCTATATACTCATGGAAACTGAACAATTCTTTACTCAACGATCTCTGTGTCAGGGAACAAATAAAGAAATTAAAGACTTTGAAGAATTCAATGAAAATGAAGGTACAACATACCCAAATTTGACACAATGAAAGCAGGGTTCAGAGGAAATTAGAAAGGTCTCATACAAACAATTTAAAAGTACACCAGAAAGCTCTAGAAAAAAAGGAGAAAAATCAAACACACCAAAGAGGAGTAGAAGATAGGAAATAATCAAAATCAGGGCTGAAATCAATGAGTTAGAAACAAAGAAAACAATACAAAATGTCAACAAAACCAAGAACTTGTTCTCCACCAATCAACAAGATAGATAAACCCTTAGCCAAACTAACCAAAAGACAGAGAGATAGTATCCAAATAACAAAATCAGAACTGAAAAGGGAGTTATAACAATAGACATTGAAGAAATTCAAAGAATCACTAGGTCTTACTTCAGACCATGTACTCCACAAAATTGGAATATCTTAACAAATTTGATGACTTTCTAAACAGTTTCCACTTACTAAAGTTAAATCAAGATCAGGTAAACTATCTAAATAGCCCTATAGCCCCCTAAGAAAATAGAAGCATTCATTTAAAGTCTCCCAAAAAAAGACTGGGGCTGGGTGATTTCAGTGAGAATTCTACCAGACCTTCAAAGATGAACTAATATACTGTTCAAAGTATTCTACCAAATAGACACAGATGGAACACTGACAAACTATTCCAAAGACTCAGCAAACAAAGAGAGCTTCAGATCAATCACTCTCATGAACATTGATACAAAAATATTCAATAAAATACTTACAAGTCAAATCCAAGAACATATCAAAGACATCATCCACCATGATCAAGGAGACTTTATAACAAGAACTTCAAGTCACTGAAGAAAGATATTGAGAAGAAAGATATTGAGGAAAATATCCGAAGATGGAAAGATCCCCCATGTTCATAAATTGGTGGGATTAACACAGTGAAAATGGCCATCTTACAAAAAGCAGTCTACTGATTCAATGCAATTCCCATCAAAATTCAAACAAACTTCTTTAGAGGCCTTGACAGAGCAATTCTCAACTTCATAAGAAAAACAAATACAACAATAACAAAAAAGAATAGCTAAAACAATCCTGAACAATAAAAGAACATCTGGAGGTATCACCATCCCTGACTTCAAACCGTACCACAGAGCAATAGTATTAAAAAATTACATGGTAGCAGTACTTGCTTTTTGACAAAGAAAGCAAAACCATACAATGAAGGGGAAAAAAGCATGTTCAACAAATGGTGCTTGTCTAACTGGATGTCTGCATGTAGAAGAATGCAACTAGATCCCATAAGTCTGGGTATGTTGTGCTCTCATTTTCATTGAATTCTAGAAACTCTTTCTCTATAATAGGTTCTCTCTCATAAAGGTCTGGCTTGTGAGAGGCTCCCAAGACTCAGTGGGGATGACCTTAGCCAAAATGTCCAACAGTGGAAGATAGAACCCGAAGAGGCCACCTCCAGTAGATAGACAGGACCCCCAGTGGATGGATAAAGTCACAAACTTACCTTCAAAATCTTAGCCCAGAATTGTTTCAATCTAAAAGAAATGCAGGAACAAAAAGTGGAACAAGAGCCTACCAGCTGTCCTCTGAGAGGCTCTACCAGCAGCTGACTGAGACAAATGCAGAAACTTACAGTCAACCATTGGACTGAGGTTGGGAACCCCTATGGACGAGTTGGGGGAAGGATTGAATGAGCTAAAAGGGATGGCAACCCCATAAAAAGACCAACAGTAATCAACTAAACCAAACCTCTGGCAGCTCTCAGAGACTTAGCCACAAACCAAATTGCATAAATGGGCAGGTCCCTGGTCCAAGGCACATGAGTAACTGAGGACTACATTGTCTGGCTGCAGTGGAAGAGGACGTGCCTAATCCTGTAGAGACTTGATGCCCTAGGGAAGGGGAAGGTCAGGGGTAGGATAAAATGAGGTGAATGGACTAGACAAAGGGGAGAGGGATAGGATGAAGAATGAAGTGGGGTCAACATTTGGAATGTAAATAATAAATAAATAAAACAATTAAAAAATAAAATAAAAATAAAGACTGTCTCCAGACCATATTAAAGATGTGTTCTCTGGCCTTCTGGCTCTCTAACTATACTGAGTGCTTGCTGATAACTTATAAAACATCCTAAAAAAATGTTCTGGCTTATTCTGTGATTAAAAACAGCTGGCTTGGGTGATTAACACCTGCTGCCTTGCAGAGTGGATTAAGTAAAAAAGTGATCTCTCCCCAGGCAGCCAGAGGCCCCTCAGGCTAGGCTGGTTAACTCTTTGTGAACTAGAGAGGAAGGAAAGGAAAAGAAATAAAATGCTTTATACAGGCAAATATGGGCAGAAACCTACACGTTCAAACACCCACACTCTCGTCAGGCACAACAGTCTCAATCAACTTCACAAGCATTTGTGTATGCTTACATATATACACATTTACCTATAATGTTTCTGTGAACAAAGTATACATTTGGAGGGATGTATGAATGGATGGATGGATAGATGAATTGGGCAGAGCTCCCCAAGCCAAACCATCCAACTTAATTTTTTTTCCTCTGGTCTTTTTATACCATCTTAGACAAAATATTTGTTAGAAAATTACCTAAGATAAAATGTCACATTAAATGGGAGTTACTGAAGGACGTTGTAGTAGCTATTCCTGGTTATCAACTTGACTATATCTGGAATGAACTACAATCCAGAATTGGAAGGCTCACTTGTGATCCTAATATGGAGGCAGAGAGATACAAGTTTCTGACCTGGATCTTGAAGCATAGTGGCTATGAATTCCAGAAGATTAACACAGGGAGATCTCTGAGTTCAAGATAATCTGGGATTAAAAGCTTGGTGGTACACACCTTTAATCTGGGCCACACTCTCTCCTGGAGACCTACATAAAGACATTGGAAAAGGAAGACTCACTCTTCTTTGCCTGCTTGCCTCATGGAACTGAGAAACTGCTAGACTTCCATCCACAGCTGCTGCTGATCATTGTTGGGGAGTTGGACTACAGACTGTAAGTTATCAACAAATTCCTTACCTATATAGAGACTACCCATATATTCTGTGACTCTAGAGAACCCTGACTAATACAGATGTTGATATTAAGTTCAAAGCAATGTTTCATTCAACAAACTCATTATAAGTTCAAAGCAACAGGTTTTTCATGGCCTTGCCTTATCATAGTGCACACCTGTGACTTCAACCTTGGACCTAAATGTGTTTCCTTGAACACAAATTTGGCCCAAGCCTATTTATCCTTTTAGTATAATTATGAAAGCTCATTCTACTTCTTTTATTTTTATTAGATACCCTGAAAGTCTCAAAACCCATCTCATCTGTTCCCCAATGAACCCTCTCCCACTTCCCTGACCTGATATTTCCCTACACTGCAGCATCAAGCCTTCCCAAGACCAGAGGCCTCTCCTCCCTTTGACATTCAACAAGGCCATCCTCTGCTGCCTATGCATCTAGAGACATGGGTAACTCCATGTGTACTCTTTGGTTGATGGTTTTGTCACTGGGAGCTCTGGAAGTACTGGGTGGCCCATATTGTTATTTTTCCTATGGTGCTGGAAAACCCTTCAGCTCCTTGGGTCCTTTCTCTAGCTCCTCCACTGGGAATCGAGTGCTCAGTTCAATGGCTGGCTGAGAGTGACCTCCTCTGTATTTGTCATGCACTAGCAGGGCCTCCCAGGTGATAGCTATATTGAGCTCGGTCAGCAAGCACATGTGGGTACCCATGATAGTTTCTGGGTTTTGTAGCTGAATATGGGATGGATCCCTAGGAGGGGCAGTCTCTGGATGGTCCTTCCCTCAGACTTCATCTCTATATCTCCTTCTGTAGGAATTTTGTTCTTCCATCTAAGAAGGGCCAGAGCATGTATAGTTTGTTCTTCCTTCATCTTGTTTCATTTGATATGTGAATCATGTCTTGGGTATTCCAAGCTTCTAGGCTAATATCCACTTAACAGTGAGTGCATACCATGTGTATTCTTTTGTGATTGGGTTATCTGAGTCTGGATGATATTTTACAGTTCCACCCATTTGCCTAAGAATTTCATGAATTCAATGTTTTTAATAGATGAGACAAATTGTGTAAATATACCACATTTTCTGTATCCATTCCTCCGTTGAGGGACATCTAGGTTCTTTCCAGCTTCTGGCTATTATAAATAGGGCTGCTATGGATGTTGTGGAACATGTCCTTACTACATACTGGAGAATCCTCTGGGTATAGGCCCAGGAGCTGTATAGCAGAGTCCTCCAGTAGTATTACACCCAGTTTTCTGAGGAACCACCAAACTGATTTCCAGAGTGGTTGTATCAACTTGCAATCACACCAGCAGTGGAGAACTGTTCCTCTTTCTCCACATCCCCTCCAGCATTTGCCGTCTGCTGAGTTTTTGATCTTGGCCACTCTGACTGGTGTGAAGTAGAATCTCAGGGTTGTTTTGAATTGCACTTCCCTGATGACTATGCATGTTGAACATTTCTGTGGGTGCTTCTAAGCCATTTAATATTCCTCAGATGAAATTTCTTTCTTTATATCTGCACCTGATTTTTTAATAGGGTTATTTGGTTCTTTGGAGTCTAAATTCTTGAATTCTTTGTACATATTGGATATTAGCCCTCTGCAGATGTAGGGTTGGTAAAGATCTTTTCCCAATTTTTTGGTTGCCATTTTGTCCTATTGACAGTGTCTTTTGCCTTACAGAACCTTTGTAATTTTATGAGGTCCCATTTGTCAATTCTTGATCTTAGAGCATAATCTATTGGTATTCTATTCAGGAAATTTTCACCAGTGCTCATGTACTCAAGTCTCTTCCCAAGTTTCTTTTCTATTAGTTTCAGTGTGTCTGGTTTTATGCGGAGGTCTGGGATAATGATTCCAGAGTTCTTTTACTGTTGAGAATAGTGTTAGCTATCCTAGGTTTTCTGTTATTCCAGATGAATTTGAGAATTGCTTTTTCTAACTCTATGAAGAATTGAATTGGAATTTTGATGGGGATTGCACTGAATCTGTATATTGCTTTTGGCAAGATAGCCATTTATACTATATTAATCCTGCCAATCCATGAGCATGTAAGATCTTTCAATCTTCTGAGATCTTCGATTTATTTCTTCAGAGACTTCAAGTTCTTGTCATACAGATCTTTCTCTTGTTTGGTTAGAGTCACACAAAGATAGGTTATCCTGTTTGGGACTATTGTAAAAGGAGTCATTTCCATAACTTCCTTCTTGGCATGTTTATCCTTTGGGTGGAAAAAGGCTACTGATTTGTTAATTAATTTTATATCCAGCTACTTTGCTGAGGTTGTTTATCTGCTGTAGGAGTTCTCTGGTGGAGTTTTTTGGGTCACTTAAGTATACTATCATATCATCTGCAAATAGTGATAGTTTGACTTCTTCCATTCCAGTTTGTATCCCTTTGATCTCCTTTTGTTGTCTAATTGCTCTAGCTAGAACTTCAAGTACTATATTGAATAAATATGGAGAGAAAAGGCAGCTTTCTAGACCATGATTAGTGGGATTGCTTCAAATTTCTCTCCATTTAGTTTGATGTTGGCCACTGGTTTGCTATATATTGCTTTTACTATGTTTAGTTATGGGCCTTGAATTCCTGATCTTTCCAAGACTTTTAATATGAAAGGATGGTAAATTTTGTCAAATGCTTTTTCAGCATGTAATGAAATGTCCATGTGGTTTTTCACTTTGAATTTGTTTATGTAGTGGATTACATTGATGGATTTCCGTATATTGAACCATCCCTGGATCCCTGGGATGAAGCCTACCTGATGTTGGTGAATGATCATTTTGATGTGTTCTTGGATTCGGTTGGCAAGAATTTTATTGAGTACTTTTGCATCTGTATTCATAAGGGAAATTGTTCTGAAGTTCTCATTCTTTGTTGGATTTTTGTATGGTTTTGATATCAGCGTAATTGTGGCTTCATAGAACAAGTTAGGTAGTGTTCCTTCTGTTTCTATTTTTTTAATTTTCTTTTTTTAATTCTATATTCTTTGTTTACATTCCAAAGATTCCAAAGGCTTTCCCCTTTCCCAGTCCCCCCCCCACCATATGTACCATAAGTCCTCCCCCCCAACTATTATTCCCCAATCACCCACCACCACCACCATTTCTGTTCTGGTACTCTCCTATCTTCTGTTTCTATTTTGTGGAATAGTTTGAACAGTATTGGTCTCCTTTGAAGGTCTGATAGAATTCTGTACTAAAACCATCTGGTCCTGTGCTTTTTTTGGTTGGGAGTCTGTCAATGACTGCTTCTATTTCTTTAGGGGTTATGGGACTGTTTACATGGTCTATCTGATTCTGATTTAATTTTTGTATTTAGTATCTATCCAGAAAATTGTCCATTTCATCCAGATTTTCCAGTTGGGTTGAATATAGGCTTTTTTAGTAGGATCTGATGATGTTTTGAATTTCCTCAGTTTCTGTTCTTATATCTCCCTTTTAGATTCTGATTTTGTCAATTTGGATACAGTCTCTGTGCCCTCTGGTTAGTCTGTCTAGAGATTTATCTATCTTGTTGATTTTTTCAAAGAATCAGCTCCTGGTTTTGTTGATTCGTTGTATAGCTCTTTTTGTTTCTACTTGGTTGACTTCATCCCTGAGTTTGATGATTTCCTGCCTTCTACTCCTCTTGGGTATGTTAGCTTCTTCCTGTTCTAAAGCTTTTAGATGTGCTGTTAAGCTGCTAGTGTATGCTCTCTCCAGTTTCTTTTTGGAGGCACTCAGAGCTATGAGTTTTCTTCTTAGCACTGCTTTCTTTGTGTCCCATAAATTTGAGTATGTTGTGCCTTCATTTTCATTAAATTCGAAAAAGTCTTTGATTTATTTCCTTATTTCTACCTTTACCAAGGTATTATTGAGTATTGTTCAGCTTCCATGTGTATGTGGTCTGTCTGTTGTTTTTGCTGCTGTTGAAGACCACTCTTATTCCATAGTAATCTGATAGGAAGCATGGGACAACAAAGACACAATCCACATACCAAATGATGTCTGACAAGAAGGAAGGAGTGGACCCTGGTTCTGGAAAGGCTCAAAGCATCAGTGTATGGGAATACCAGAACAGGGAAGTGGGAAAGGGTAGATGGGGGAATATGGGGAGGGAAAAGGGCATGTGGAACTTTTGTGGGGCAGGGAACCAGAAAAAGGGAAATGAAATGTAAATATATAATATATCCAATTAAAAATCCAATTTTAAAAAAGATATTAAATCTTAAAAAAAGAAAAAAAGAAATGCAGGAGAAATTGAGACAACAGGCAGAAGTCATGAAAGAGAAAACACAAAAATCTCTTAAAGAATTGCAAGAAAACACAAACAAACAAATGAAAGAACTGAGCAAAACCATCCAAGATCTGAACACAGAGGTAGAAACGACTAAAAATCACAAAGGGAGACAACTTTGGGAAGAAATCAGGGGTTGTAGATGCAAATATCAACAACAGAATACAAAAGATCGAAGTAAGAATCTCAGATGCTGAAGGTCCCATAGTAACCATTGACTCCACAGTCAAAGAAACTGCAAAATGCAAAAGGCTTGTAACCCAAAACTTCCAGGAAATACAGGAAAAAATGAGCAGACCAAACCTAAGGATTATAGAGATAGATGAGAGTGAAGATCTACAATTTAAAGGGCCAGAAAATATCTTCAACAAAATTATGGAAGAAAACTTCCCTAACCTAAAGAGAGAGTTGCCCATGAATATACAAGAAGCTTACAGAACTCCAAACAGACTGAACCAGAACAAAAATACCTCCTGTAATATAATAATCAAAACCCCAAACATATAAACAAAGAAAGAATATTAAAGGCAGTAAGAGAAAAAGGCCAAGTAATATATAAAGGAAGACCTATCAGAATCACACCAGATTTCTCACCAGAGACCATGAAAGCTAGAAGATCCTGTGCGGTTCTCATGCAGACTCTAAGAGAACACAAATGTCAGCCAAGACTACCATACCCAGCAAAACTCTCAATCAACATAGATGGAAAAATCAAAATATTCCATGACAAGACCTAATTTACACAATATCTTTCCACTAACCCAGCTCTACAAAGGATAATAGGAGGAAAACGCCACTACAAGGAGGGAAACTACACCCTGGAAAAAGCAAGATAGTAACCTTCGTCCATCAAACTCAAAAGAAGATAACCACTCAAAAACAAAAATAACATCAAAAATGACAGGAAGAAATAATCACTATTCCTTAATATCTCTTAACATCAATGGATTCAATTCCCCAATAAAAAGACATAGACTAACAGACTGGATATGGAAACAGGACCCTACATTTTGCTGCATACAGGAAACACACCTCAGGGTCACAGACAAACACTACCTTAGAGTAAAAGGTTGGAAGACAATTTTTTTTAATTTTTTTATTTTCTATAGTTTACACTCCAATGGCTTTCCCCTTTCCCAATTCCCCCCTCATCATATGTCCCATAAGTCCTCTTCCCCCTGCCCATTCCCCAATCACCGCCCCCCCCCCATTTCTCTGTTCTGGTACTCTTCTACAAAACTGGATCCAGTCTTTTCAGGACCAGGGTCCTCTCCTTCCTTTTTCTTGGGAATCTTTTGATTTGATAATTGTGCCTTGAGCATTCTGAGCTTCTGGGCTCATTAATACCCACTTATCAGTGATTGCAATTCATGTGTATTTTTTTGTGATTGAGTTAATTCACTTAGGATATTTTCCAGATCCAATCATTTGC
The DNA here is from genome assembly GCA_964023405.1 of Apodemus agrarius. NCBI lineage: Eukaryota > Metazoa > Chordata > Mammalia > Rodentia > Muridae > Apodemus > Apodemus agrarius. Next base: position 173,813 of record OZ030011.1, on the reverse strand, counting down.
CTACAAATTGCATGAATTCATTGTTTTTAATCACTGAGTAGTATGCCATTGTATAAATATACCACAATTTCTGTATCCATTCCTCCTTTGAGGGATATCTGAGCTCCTTCCAGATTCTGGCTATTATAAATAAGGCTGCTGTAAACATAGTGGAGCATGTGTCTTTATTGCATTCAGTTGAATCCTCTGGGTATATGCCCAGGAGTGGTATGACAAGGTTCTCTGGAAGTGTCATGCCCAATTTTCTAAGGAACTGCCAGACTGATTTCCAGAGCGGTTGTACCATCTTGCAATCCCACAAACAGTGGAGTGTTCCTCTTTCTCCACATCCTCGCCAACACCTGTTGTCTCTTGAGTTTTTAATCTTAGCAATTCTGACTGGTGTGAGGTGAAATCTCAGGGTTGTTTTGATTGGCATTTCCCTGATGACTAATGATGTTCAATATCTCTTAAGGTGCTTCTCAGCAATCCAAATTTCTTCTGGTGAAAATTCTTTGTTTAACTCTGTACACCAAGTTTAATAGGCTTATTTGGTTCTTTGGGGTCTAACTTCTTGAGTTCTTTGTACGTATTGGACACTAGCCCTCTGTCAGATGTGAGGTTGGTGAAGATCTTTTCCTAATTTGTTGGTTGTCATTTTGTCCTTCTGACAGTGTTCTTTGCCTTACAAAAACTTTGTAATTTTATGAGGTCCCATTTGTCAATTCTTGATCTTAGAGCATAAGCTATTGGTGTTCTGTTCAGGAACTTTCCCCCTGTGCCCATGCCCTCCAGGGTCTTCCCCAGTTTCTTTTCTATTAGTTTCGGTGTGTCTGGCTTTATGTGGAGGTCCTGGATCCACTTGAAGTTGATCTTAGTACAAGGAGATAAGAGTGGGTCAATTTGCATTCTTCTGCATGTTGACCTCCAGCAGAACCAGCACCATTTGTTGAAAAGACTATCTTTTTCCACTGGATCATTGTAACTCCTTTATCAAAGATCAAGTGACCATAACTCTGTGGGTTCATTTTTGGGTCTTCAATTCTTTGGAAGACAATTTTACAAGCAAATGGTCTCTGGAAGCGAGCTGGAATAGCCATTCTAATATCAGATAAAGTTGACTTTCAACCTAACGTCATCAAAAGAGACACAGAAGGTCACTTCTTACTGGTTAAAGGAAAAATCCACCAAGAAGAACTCACAATTCTGGCACTCCCCACTCCCCGCTGCCACTGCCGGCATCCTTGCTGCTGTTTGGACTAATCGAACTGAACCAGGTATCCATGATATCCAGAATTTGGGATCTCTGGGGACTCAAGGCTGCCAGACAGTGATCCGGGCAGAGCAGCGATTCCTGGGCCCCAACCAGGCGTGGGCTCTGCACCCTGAGGGGAACCCTACACTCTGCTTAACCACAGCCATCTTGGTGGCGGGTGTTTGGATTGAGCAGGCAGAACCAGATACCTGAGATATCCCAAGCTTAACATCTCTGGGGACTCAGGCCGCCAATCAGACATCTAAGAACAGGAGGGTTCTCTGCCTTGTGGGAGACCCCACACACCACACTCCCCACTCCCCATGACTGCTGCCAGCATCCTTGCTGCTGGCTGGACTAAGCAAGCAGAACCAGAGAAGACAAGCAGCATCAGGTCCACAGAGATAACTGAATATAACATTGCTTGGAGCAAGATACACCAGGGGTCCAACAACACACAAGAGGAGAACAACACATCAGCAGTCTGTGCCAGGGGAAACCCAATCATCCAGTAGTGGGAAAATAGCCTTACTAGCCCACAGGAGGTTCAAGCACCAGCTAGTGACTACAGGACCAACTAAGGCCAGAGATAACCAGATGGCAAAAGGCAAACGTAGGAACATTATTAACAAAAATCAAGGCAATATGGCAGCATCCGAACCCAGTTCACTGACAGCAGTAAGTCCCAGACACCCCAACAAACCAGGAAAACAAGATTTGGATCTAAAATCACTGGTCAGGATGCTGATAGCAGAACACATAGATAAATCTCTTAAAGAAATACAGGAGAAAATGAATCAAAAATTAGAAGCCCTTACAAGGCAAGCACAAAAATCACTTAAAGAAATTCAGGAAAATATGCATCAAAAAATAGAAGCCAATAAGGAGAAATTACAAAAATCACTTAAAGAAATACAGGAAACCGAGGACCAACAAGTAGAAGTCATGAAAGAGGAAACACAAAAATCTCTTAAAGAAATACATGAAAATATAAACAAGCAAGCACAAGATCTGAGCAAAACCATCCAGGATCTAAAAACAGAAGTAGAAACAACTAAGAAATCACAAAGGGAGACAACTTTGGAGATAGAATGCCTTGGGAAGAAATCAGGGGCCATAGATGCAAATATAAACAACAGAATACAAGAGATAGAAGAAAGAATCTCAGATGCTGAAGATACCATAGAAACCATTGATTCAAGAGTCCAAGAAAATGCAAAATGCAAAATGCAAAAAGCTTGTAACCCAAAACATCCAGGAAATCCAGGACAAAATGAGAAGACCAAACCTACGAATTATAGGTATAGATGAGAGGGAAGATATACAACTTAAAGGGCCAGCAAATATCTTCTACAAAATTATGGAAGAAAACTTCCCCAACCAAAAGAGAGAGATGCCCATGAATATACAAGAAGCCTACAGAACTCCAAACAGACTGGACCAGAACAGAAATATCTCCTGTCACAAATAATCAAAACCCCAAATGGACTAAACAAAGAAAGAATATTAAAGGCAGTAAGAGAAAAAGGCCAAGTAACATATAAAGGAAGATCCATCAGAATTACACAAGACTTCTCACCAGAGACCATGGAAGCTAGAAGATCCTGGGCAAATCTCATGCAGACTCTAAGAAAACACAAATTTCAGCCAAAACTACTATACCCAGCAAAACTCTCAATCACCATAGATGGGGAAACCAAGGTATTCCATGGCAAAACCAAATTTGCACAATATCTTTCCACAAACCCAGCCCTACAAAGGATAATAGGGGAAAAACTCCAACAAAAGGAGGGAAATTACACGCCAGAAGAAGGAAGATAGAAACCTCCTCTCATCAAACACAAAAGAAGATAACCACTCAAATATAAAAAATAATTTCAAAAATATCAGAAAGTAATAGATACTATTCCTTAATATCTCTTAACATCAATGGACTCAATTCCCCCAATAAAAAGACATAGACTAACAGACTAGATAAGGAAACAGGACCCTACAATTTGCTGCACACAGGAAACACATTTCAGTGTCAAAGACAAACACTACTAGAGTAAAAGGCTGGAAGACAATTTTACAAGCAAATGGTCTCAAGAAACAAGCTGGAGTAGCCACTCTAATATTGGATAAAATTGACTTTCAACCTAAAGTCATCAAAAGAGACGCAGAAGGTCACTTCATGTTGGTCAAAGGGAAAATCCACCAAGAAGAACTCTGAATACTGAACATCTATGCTCCAAATGTAAGGGCACCCTCATTTGTGAAAGAAACTTTACTAAAGCTTAAAGCACACATTGCACCTAACACAATAATTGTAGGTGACTTCAACACTCCACTATCCTCAATGGACCGATCAAGAAACCAGAAACTAAACAGGGACACAGAAACTAATTGAAGCTTTGGACCAATTGGATTTAACAGATATATATAGAACATTTCATCCTAAAGCAAAAGAATATACCTTTTTCTCTGCACCACATGGTACCTTCTCCAAAATCGATCATATGTCGACAGATGTCAACAAATACAAGAAGATCGAACTAATCCCATGCCTCCTATCAGATCACTATGGAGTAAAAGTGGTCTTCAATAGCAAGAAAAACAACAGAAAGCCCACATACACATGGAAACTGCACAATACTCTACTCAATGACACCTTAGTCATGGAAGAAATAAAGAAATCAAAGACTTTTTAGAATTCAATGAAAATGAAGGTACAACCTACCCAAATCTTTGGGACACAATGAAAGCAGTGCTAAGAGGAAAACTCATAGCCCTGAGTGCCTCCAAAAAGAAACAGGAGAGAGCATACACTAGCAGCTTAACGGCACACCTGAAAGCCCTGGAACAAAAAGAAGCTAATTCACCCAGGCAGAGTAGAAGACAGGAAATCATCAAACTAAGGGCTGAAATCAATCAAATAGAAACAAAGAGAACCATACAAAGAATCAACAAGACCAGGAGCTGGTTCTTTGAGAAAATCAACAAGATAGATAAACCCTTAGCCAGACTAACCAAAGGACACAGAGACAGTATTCAAATTAGCAAAATTAGAAATGAAAAGGGGGATATAACAACAGAGACTCAGGAAATTCAAAAGATCATCAGATCATACTACAAAAGTCTATACTCAACACAACTGGAGAATCTGGAGGAAAGGGACAATTTCCGAGACAGATACCAAATACCAAAATTAAATCAGGATGAATTAGAATAGCTAAACAGTCCCATAACCCCTAGAGAAATAGAAGGCATTATAGAAACCCTCCCAACCAAAAAAAGTATGGGACCAGATGGTTTTAGTGCAGAATTCTATCAGGCCTTCAAAGAAGACCTAACACCAATACTCTTCAAACTATTCCACAAAATACAAACAGAAGGAACACTGCCCAACTCGTTCTACAAAGCCACAGTTATGCTGATAACAAAACCACACAAAGATCCAACAAAGAAAGAGAACTACAGGACAATTTCCCTTATGAATATTGATGCAAAAATACTAAATAAAATTCTTGCCAACTGAATCCAAGAGTACATCAAAATGATCATTCACCATGATCAAGTAGGTTTCATCCTAGGGATGCAGGGATGGTTCAATATACAGAAATCCATCAATGTAATCCACTACATAAACAAACTCAAAGAAAAAAAAACCACATGATCATCTCATTAGATGCTGAAAAAGCATTTGGCAAAATTCAGCATCCTTTCATGCTAAAAGTCCTGGAAAGAACAGGAAGTCAAGGCCCATACATAAACACAATGTACGTGATATATAGCAAACCCATAGCCAACATCAAAATAAATGGAGAGAAACTTGAAGCAATCCCACTAAAATCAGAGACTAGAGAAGGATGCCCTCTCTCTCCATATCTTTTCAATATAATACTTGAAGTTCTAGCCAGAGCAATTAGACAACATAAGGAAGTCAAAGGGATACAAATTGGAAAGGAAGAAGTCAAACTATCATTATTTGCAGATGATATGATAGTTTACCTAAGCGACCCAAAAAACTCCACCAGAGAACTCCTACAGCTGATAAACAACTCCAGCAAAGTGGCTGGTTATAAAATCAACTCAAGCAAATCAGTAGCCTTCCTGTACTCAAAGGACAAGCAGGCTGAGAAAGAATTTAGGGAAATAACACCCTTAACAATAGCCACAAACAATATAAAGTATCTTGACGTGACTCTAACCAAACAAGTGAAAGATCTTTATGACAAGAACTTCAAGTCCTTGAAGAAAGAAATCAAAGAAGACCTCAGAAGATGGAAAATATTTCTTGCTCTTGGATTGGCAGGATCAATATAGTAAAAATGGCCATCTTGCCAAAAGCAATCTACAGATTCATTGTAATCCCCATCAAAATCCTAAATCAATTCTTCATAGATCTACAATGAGCAATTCTCAAATTCATTTGGAGTAACAAAAACCCAGGATAGCTAAAACTATTCTCAAAAATAAAGGGACTTCTGGTGGAATCAATATCCTTGACCTCAAGCAGTACTACAGAGAAATTGTGTTAAAAAACTGCATGGTATTGGTACAGCAACAGGCAAGTAGATCAATGGAATAGGATTGAAGACCCAGACTTATGGTCACTTGATGTTTGATAAAGGAGCTACAACCATCCAGTGGAAAAAAGATAGCCTTTTCAACAAATGGTGCTGGTTCAACTGCAGGTCAACATGCAGAAGAATGTGAATTGACTCACTCTTATCTCCTTGTACGAAGATCAACTCCAAGTGGATCAAGGACCTCCACATAAAACCAGACACACTGAAACTAATAGAAAAGAAACTGTAGAAGACCCTGTAGGACATTGGCACAGGTGGAAAGTTCCTGAACAGAACACCAATAGCTTATGCTCTAAGATCAAGAATTGACAAATGGAAAACAAAAACAAAAACAAAATAAAAAATTAAAAAATTTTTAAAAAAAGAATTTACAAATGGGATATCATAAAATTCCAAAGTTTCTGTATGGCAAAAGACACTGTCAGAAAGACAAAATGACAACCAAAAACTGGGAAAAGATCTTCACCAACCCCACATCCAACAGAGGACTAATATCCAATATATACCAAGAACTCAAGAAGTTAGACCCCAAAGAACCAAATAACCCTATTAAAAATGGGGTACAGAGCTACATAAAGAATTTTCACCAGAAGAAATTCAGATGGCTGAGAAGCACCTTAAGAGATGTTCAACATCATTAGTCATCAGGGAAATGCAAATCAAAACAACCCTGAGATTCCACTTCACACCATTCAGCATGGCTAAGATTAAAAACTCAAGAGACAACAGGTGCTGGCGAGGATGTGGAGAAAGAGGAACACTCCTCTATTGTTGGTGGGATTGCAAGATGGTACAACAGCTCTGGAAATCAGTATGGCAGTTCCTCAGAAAATTGGGCATGACTCTTCCAGAGAACCTTGTCATACCACTCCTGGGCATATACCCAGAGGATTCCCCTGAATGCAATAAAGACACATGCTCCACTATGTTCATAGCAGCCTTATTTATAATAGCCAGAAGCTGGAAAGAACCCAGATGTCCCTCAACAGAGGAATGGATACAGAAAATGTGGTATATTTATACAATGGAATACTACTCAGCAATTAAAAATAATGAATTCATGCAATTTGTAGGCAAATGGTTGGATCTGGAAAATATCATCCTAAGTGAGTTAACCCAATCACAAAAGAATACACATAAATTGCAATCACTGATAAGTGGATATTAATGAGCCCAGAAGCTCTGAATACTCAAGGCACAATTAGCTAAGCAATAGATTCCCAAGAAAAAAGAAGGAGAGGATCCTGGTCCGGAAAAGACTAAATCTAATTTTGTAGGAGAATACTAGAACAGAAAAATGGTGGGGAGGGGAGTGATTGGGGAATGGGCAGGGGGAAGAGGACTTATGGGACATATGGTGGGGGGAGGACTGGAAAGGGGAAAGCCTTTGGAATGTAAACAAAGAATATAGAAAATTAAAAAATTTAAAAAATAAATAAAATATTGATATCAATTTGTTATTATATGTTTAGAAATAAAATTAAAAAAACCATACAATAGTTCTATTCTTAGTGTCTGGAGAGCTATTATGCTTCTCACCAATGTGTATTCCAATGTCTTTGCCATTTTACATATCCTTGACAGCACATTTTATCCTTCACATTTTTAGTAATAGCCATTCTGACAGGTGTCAAATAATATCATATTGTAGTTTTAATTTGTATTTCCATGATGTTTTGAAATGCTAAGCATCTTTTTGTTGTCTACTTCTATAGGAAAAATGAGAAGTGTCTGATCTGAAGATTCAAAACTTAAAACTAGTTTTTTTTCTTGCTTGTTTATCTATTTCTTTATACATTTTGAATATTAGCTCTTCATACAGTGCATACTGTTGAAATACTTTCTCCTTGTCCATGTGATTTTTGTTATACTGATTATTATATTGTTTAAGCAATAACTTTTAATTTGATTGTACCAACTCATCTGTTCTGTCTTGTGTTGACTTTGTGTTGGGGACTTTATCCAAGAAATTTTTTCCCAGACAAATGTATAGTTTTTTTTCCATTTTTCTTTTAGGAGTTTTATAGTTTCAGCTTTTAAGCATCCAAACCATTTTCATTTTCATTTTATACAAGTTGTGATATAAGTATCCAACTTCATTCACTCCTCTGTGTGTGAACATACAGTTTTCATGAGACCATTTAACAAAGAACCAGTTTGTTTTTCATTATGTCCTCAGTACTTTGTGATTTCAATCATCAGAGAATTGCTCATTATATACTCAGTGTACAGTATTATTTAAAGTTATAGTTGTTTGTTTCAGTCATGCATTATAATATGATTATTGCTTGGTTACATGATTGCCAAAAAGATACAACTCACAAAAAAATTCACTTCATTTTCTCATGACTGCAGTTAAGAAAAAAATTAATGTACACTTCTTATACATAAACTATTCTGACTTTATTTATGTAAGAAAACATCTATTTTTGAGTATATTGATTCTACTGAGATTTACTAGCTAGCTCTTATGATGAGCTTATAATGGCATTGAATGACTAAATTGTTCAAAATGGGCATCAAGTTTCTGAAAATAAACAAAAAAAAATCTTGGGAGAATTAATTCCAAATATTATGGTTTATGTTCTAACAATTTAAAACCAAGATGGATTTTGTTCAAAATAGTTTAAAACATCATAACTAAGCTAAAATACAAGAGGACATATTTGAAATAAAATTTTTAACATTGTGGCATCTGAAACAAATAATGTTGTTTGGGTAGCATGGACATAGATGGCAAACAGGCACTGGTCACGAAAGAAACTGCAACCCATTCATTTTCACTTCCAATTACAGCAACAATGCCACACAAAAGTGCAACATGGAATTCAGGATTTGTCTTCTGCTGACAGTTTTCCTTCCTTTGTTTCCTTTTCTCAGAAAATGAGTTTTCTCCAAGGATGTATGTATCAGGTAAAATTCCCACATGCACAGCTTCTTGAATGTGCTGTTATTTATGATCATCAAATGTTTGCTTGAGTCTCCCTTATATAACCAAGCAGAACAGCAAACATTTAAACCAAAGGCATCAAGAGTTATATTTACAATAGCAACCTCATAACAAGCTGCAAATATTAATATTAATAGGAAAATCAATTGACTGATAAACCTTTGATAGACATAAAGATAATTCAGAAATAGGCCCTAAAGTCTTATTAATTAATATTCCTTCATCATAAACCAAAAGAACATTCTAGATGAAAGTCATCAGGAGATGAATATATGCTTTCCTATTAAGTCATGCATAGCAATTTTACACTTTAGCTTTTCATCATTACTTATTATTTAGTTTGAAGTCACATAAACTAATACACTCAGAAATAATGACAAAGGGATTTTATTAAAATATTGCTTAGCTTTCAAATTAATTCAAATAGAAATATATAGAAGAAATAACTAATATACTCAGACATGACAAAGGGAATTTATTAAAATATTGCTTAGCTTTCAAATTAAGTCACATGAACACAAATAGAAGAAATAAACTCACATACACACAATTTTTTTAATTGTCACATTGTACTCTCACACATTTATACATATAATTATTGTCTACTAATTAAAAACATTGGACTATAAGTTTATTTAAATGGATGATAGCTTTCAAGTACCTGTCTTGTATCATCTATGCATAGTATTGCATTATCTCGGTTAAAATGTAGAGTTAGAGTTCAGTAACCCTATCATACCTTTAATTGAGTAAGAAAAATGAAATACACTTATATTTATTTTTCTTGTAAAGACAAGCGTATATTAAAATAGCTAATGTAGACATAATTTTAATCTCAATTTTAAAATCAGATTACTAGCATCACATTAATAGATGAACTTAAACTAAGCATTCTACCCAGTTGAAACATAAAATGATGCTGGACTTTGAAGTTCATTTGGTACCAATGATGGTTATTTTTGTTTAATTACATGAATTCAGCTATGTATTTGAGAATGTCAATAAATTTCCAACCAAAATTTATCTGATAACATATAATAAAATTATCTGTTTATAGCTCTTAAATGAAATGAAACATTTTATTATCTTTTCTTTTATCTAGCCTGGTCATCTATTTGATAAACAACTCTTTTTTTTATGTTTTTATCTTTTTTTTTATTTTATTTTCTATATTCTATGTTTACATTCCAAAGGCTTTCCCCTTTCCCAGTTCCCACCCACCATAGTTCCCATAGTTCCTCTCCCCCCTATCTATTCCCCAATAATTCCCCCTCCCCCTCGGTTTCTTTACTAAACTGGATGCAATCTTTACAGGCCCAGGGTCCTCTCCTTTCTTCTTCTTGGGAATCATTTGACTTGCTATTTGTGTCTTGAGTATTTAGTGCTTCTGGGCTCATTAATATCCACTTATCATTGATTGCTTTTCATGTGCATTCTTTTGTGATTAGGTTAATTCACTCAGGATGACATTTTCCAGGTCTAACCATTTACCTACAAATTGCATGAATTCATTATTTTTAATTGCTGAGTAGTATTCCATTGTATAAATATACCACATTTTCTGTATCTATTCCTCCTTTGAGGGATATTTGGGCTGCTTCCAATTTCTGGCTATTATAAACAAGGCTGCTATAAACATAGTGGAGCATGTGTCCTTATTGCATGCAGGGGAATCCTCTGGGTATATGCCCAGGAGTGGTATGCCAGGGTCCTCTGGAAGTAACATGCCCAATTTTCTGAGGAACCGCCAAACTGATTTCCAGAGCGGTTTTACCATTTTGCAATCCCACCAACAGTGGAGGAGTGTTCCTCTTTCTCCACATCCTCGCCAGCACTTGTTGTCTCTTGAGTTTTTAATCTTAGCCATTCTGACTGGTGTGAGGTGGAATCTCAGGGTTGTTTTGATTTGCATTTCCCTGATGACTAATGATGTTGAACATCTTTTAAGGTGTTTCTCGGCCATCCGAACTTCTTCTGGTGAAAATTCTTTGTTTAGCTCTGTGCTCCATTTTTTGATAGGGTTATTTGTTTCTCTGCGGTCTAACTTCTTGAGTTCTTTGTATATATTGGATATTAGCCCTCTGTCGGATGTGGAGTTGGTGAAGATCTTTTCCCACTTTGTTGGTTGCCGTTTTGTCCTTCTGACAGTGTCCTTTGCTTTGCAGAAACTTTGTAATTTTATGAGGTCCCATTTGTCGATTCTTGATCTTAGAGCTTAAGCTATTGGTGTTCTGTTCAGGAACTTTTCCCCTGTGCCCAAGTCCTCCAGGGTCTTCCCAAGTTTCTTTTCTAATAGTTTCAGTGTGTCTGGTTTTATGTGGAGGTCCTTGATCCACTTGGAGTTGATCTTAGTGCAAAGAGATAAGATTGGATCAATTCGCATTCTTCTGCATGTTGACTTCCAGTTGAACCAGCACCATTTGTTAAAAAGGCTATCTTTATTCCACCGGATGGTTGTGGCTCCTTTATCAAAGATCAAGTGACCATAAGTCTGTGGGTTAACCTCTGGGTCTTCAATCCTGTTCCATTGATCTGCTTGCCTGTTGCTATACCAATACCATGCAGTTTTTAACACAATTGCTCGGTAGTACTGCTTGAGGTCAGGGATATTGATTCCCCCAGAAGTCCTTTTATTGTTGAGAATAGTTTTAGCTATCCTGGGTTTTTTGTTGCTCCAGATGAATTTGAGAATTGCTCTTTCTAGATCTATGAAGAATTGAGTTGGGATTTTGATGGGGATCGCATTGAATCTGTATATTGCTTTTGGCAAGATGGCCATTTTTACTATATTGATCCTGCCAATCCAGGAGCAAGAAATATTTTTCCATCTTCTGAGGTCTTCTTCGATTTCTTTCTTCAAGGACTTGAAGTTCCTGTTGTACAGATCTTTCGCTTGTTTGGTTAGAGTTACGCCAAGATATTTTATGTTGTTTGTGGCTATTGTGAAGGGTGTTATTTCCCTAATTTCTTTCTCTGCCTGCTTGTCCTTTGAGTACAAGAAGGCCACTGACTTGCTTGAGTTAATTTTATAACCTGCCACTTTGCTGAAGTTGTTTATCAGCTGTAGAGGTTCTCTGGTGGAGTTTTTTGGGTCGCTTAGGTAAACTATCATATCGTTTGCAAATAATGATAGTTTCACTTCTTCCTTTCCAATTTGTATCCCTTTGACTTCCTTATGTTGTCTAATTGCTCTTGCTAGAACTTCAAGTACTATATTGAAAAGATATGGAGAGAGAGGGCAGCCTTGTCTAGTCCCTGATTTTAGTGGGAATGCTTCAAGTTTCTCTCCATTTATTTTGATGTTGGCTACTGGTTTGCTGTAGATTGCTTTTACTATGTTTAGGTATGGGCCTTGAATTCCTGCTCTTTCCAAGACTTTTAGCATGAAAGGATGCTGAATTTTGTCGAATCCTTTTTCAGCATCTAATGAGATGACCATGTGGTTTTTTTCTTTCAGTTTGTTTATGTAATGGATTACATTGATGGATTTCCGTATATTGAACCATCCCTGCATTCCTGGGATGAAGCCTACTTGATCATGGTGGATGATCGTTTTGATGTGCTCTTGGATTCGGTTAGCAAGAATTTTATTTAGTATTTTTGCATCTATATTCATAAGAGAAATTGGCCTGTAGTTCTCTTTCTTTGTTGGATCTTTTTGTGGTTTAGGTATTAGCGTAATTGTGGCTTCGAAGAATGAGTTGGGCAGTGTCCCTTCTGTCTCTATTTTGTGGAATAGTTTGGAGAGTATTGGTGTTAAGTCTTCTTTGAAGGTCTGGTAGAATTCTGCACTAAAACCATCTGGTGCCGTACTTTTTTTGGTTGGGAGGGTTTCTATAACCCCTTCTATTTCTTTAGGGGTTATGGGACTATTTAGCTGATCTACTTGATGCTGATTTAATTTTGGTATTTGATATCTGTCTAGGAAATTGTCCATTTCCTCCAGGTTCTCCAGTTGTTTTGAGTATAGACCTTTGTAGTAGGATCTGATGATGTGTTGAATTTCCTCAGTTTCTGTTGTTATGTCTCCCTTTTCATTTCTAATTTTGTTAATTTGTATACTGTCTCTGTGTCCTTTGGTTAGTCTGGCTAAGGGTTTATCTATCTTGTTGATTTTCTCAAAGAACCAGCTCCTGGTCTTGTTGATTCTTTGTATGGTTCTCTTTGTTTCTATTTGATTGATTTCAGCCCTGAGTTTGATGATTTCTTGTCTTCTACTCCTCCTGGGTGAATTAACTTGTTTTTCTTCCAGGGCTTTAAGGTGTGCCATTAAGCTGCTAGTATATGCTCTCTCCAGTTTCTTTTTGGATGCACTTAGAGCTATGAGTTTTCCTCTTAGCACTGCTTTCATTGTGTCCCATAGATTTGGGTAGGTCATACCTTCATTTTCATTGAATTCTAAAAAGTCTTTGATTTCTTTTTTTATTTCTTCCTTGACCAAGGTGTCATTGAGTAGAGTATTGTTCAGTTTCCATGTGTATGTGGGCTTTCTGTTGTTTTTGTTGTTATTGAAGACCACTTTTACTCCATGGTGATCTGATAGAAGGCATGGGATTAGCTCGATCTTCTTGTATTTGTTGACATCTGTCTTGTGACCAATTATATGGTCTATTTTGGAGAAGGTCCCATGTGGAGCTGAGAAAAAGGTATATTCTTTAGCTTTAGGATGAAATGTTCTATATATATCTGTTAAATCCAATTGGTCCAGAGTTTCATTTAGTTTCACTGTGTCCCTGTTTAGTTTCTGCTTTCCTGATCGGTCCATTGAGGAGAGTGGAGTGTTGAAGTCACCCACAATTATTGTGTTAGGTGTAATGTGTGCTTTAAGCTTTAGTAAGGTTTCTTTTACGAATGAGGCTGCCCTTGCATTTGGAGCATAGATGTTCAGTATTGAGAGCTCTTCTTGGTGGATTTTCCCTTTGGCCAGCAAGAAGTGACCTTCTGAGTCTCTTTTGATGATTTTAGGTTGGAAGTCAATTTTATCTGATATTAGAATGGCTACTCCAGCTTGTTTCCTGAGACCATTTGCTTGTAAAATTGTCTTCCAGCCTTTTACTCTAAGGCAGTGTTTGTCTTTGACACTGAGATGTGTTTCCTGTATGCAGCAAAATGTAGGGTCCTGTTTCCGTATCCAGTCTGTTAATCTATGTCTTTTTATTGGGGAATTGAGTCCATTGATGTTAAGAGATATTAAGGAATAGTAATTATTTCCTCCAGACATTTTTGAAATTGTATTTATTTATTTTATTTATTTTTTATATTCGAGAGGTTACCTTCTTTTGGGTTTGATGAGAGGAGGTTTCTATCTTGCTTCTTCCTGGGTGTAGTTTCCGTCCTTGTCTTGGTGTTTTCCCCCTATTATCCTTTGTAGGGCTGGATTTGTGGAAAGATATCGTGCAAATTTGGTTTTGTCATGGAATACCTTGATGTCTCCATCTATGGTGATTGAGAGCTTTGCTGGGTAAAGTAGTTTTGGCTGAAGTTTGTGTTCTCTTAGAGTTTGCATGATATCTGCCCAGGATCTTCTAGCTTTCATGGTCTCAGGTGAGAAGTCTGGTGTTATTCTGATAGGTCTTCCTTTATAAGTTACTTGGCCTTTTTCTCTTGCTGCCTTTAATATTCTTTCTTTGTTTAGTACATTTGGAGTTTTGATTATTATGTGACGGGATGTATTTCTGTTCTGATCCAGTCTGTTTGGGGTTCTGTATGCTTCTTGTATATTCATGGGCATCTCTCTCTTTAGGTTGGGGAAGTTTTCTTCCATAATTTTGTAGAAGATATTTGCTGGCCCTTTAACTTGTACATCTTCATTCTCGTCTATACCTATAATCCTTAGGTTTGGTCTTCTCATTGTGTCCTGGATTTCCTGGATGTTTTGGGTTACAGCCTTTTTGCATTTAGTATTTTCTTTGACTGTTGAATCAATGGTTCCTATGGTATCTTCGGCTTCTGATATTCTGTCTTCTATCTCTTGTATTCTATTGTTGATATTTGCATCTATGGCTCCTGATTTCTTCCCAAGGTTTTCTATCTCCAATGTTGTCTCCCTCTGCGATTTCTTAGTTGTTTCTACTTCTGTTTTTAGTGCCTGGATGGATGTGCTCAGATCTTTTGCTTGCTTGATTGTGTTTTCCTGTATTTCTTTAATAGATTTTTGTGTTTCCTCTTTCATAGCTTCTACTTGTTGGCCCACGTTCTTCTGTATTTCTTTAAGTGATTTTTGTCTTTCTTCCTTATTCTCTTCTTCTTTTTGATCCATCTTCTCCTGCATTTCTTGAAGTGATTTTTGTATTTGCCTTGTAAAGGCTTCTAATTTTGATCCATTTTCTCTTCTATTTCTTTACGAGATTTTTCTATGTGTTCAGCTACCAGCATCCTGACCAGTGATTTTATATCCAAGTCTTGTTTGTCTGGTGTTTTGGGGTATCCAGGGCTTCCTGTTGTTGGCGAACTGGGTTCAGATGCTGTCATGTTGTCTTGATTTCTGTTAGTGACATTCCTTCGTTTACCTTTTGCCATCTGGTTATTTCTGGTGTTAGTTGACCTTGTTGTCACTGGCTGGTGTTTGAATCTCCTATGAGGCTGGGCTTACCTGTTGTTTCTCTACTGGTGGTTATGCGTGATTGCTGCTCAACGGGATCATGAGCTGGCTGCCACCCACTGACTTTGTGCACGGCCTGAGGTCTCCGGGAAGTGTGGGGGAGTGCAGCAGAGCCTCGGCAGGTGCTGCTGGGCCTGCCTAGTAGCGAGAGCCTAGCAGATCCCCCCACGTGGTAGCCCCTGATGGAATCTGTCTACCTGTTCCTTTCCAGCTGTGTTCTGGTTGCAGTATGGAGGCCTGCCGCTATCGCTGGTCCGGGCTCCTGGGGAGCTGGGTGGTGCCGGCTGCCTCGGTGCACGGCCTAAGCTCGCAGGGACGTGCTGCAGAGCCTAGGCGCCTGGGCCCGCCTGTGGGCGAGAGCTTAGCAGCTCTCCCTGCTCTAGCCCCAGGCGGAGTCTCTATCTGCACCTTTCCAGCTGTGTCCTGGTTGCAATATGGAGGCCTGCCGCTATAGCTGGTCCTCACTCTTCTTAATAAACAAGAATTGTTGCTTATCCTGGTTCCGTGGGCAGGGTCTGAGCAACTGGCAAGCTGGCTAGGTCTGGCTGACCTGCTACCAGCTGGATGGGGAGCTGCAGACAAGATGGCGCTGCCTGCAGGGGGTTTGGGGTCTGGCCTGCAAGCGCAGAGCGCAGGCACGGCCGCTGTACTCCAAACCGCTAGGCTGTGCGCAGTTCCTGCCCCAGACCTGAGTCCCCGGAGGTCTTAAACTCGGGCTGTCTCTGGTACCTGGTTCCGCTGGCAGGGTCTCAGCACCTGGCAGGCTGGCTACGTATGGCTGACCTGCTACCGGCTGGATGGGAAGCTGCAGACAAGATGGCACTGCCTGCAGGGGGTTCGGGGGTCTGGCCTGCGAGCGCAGAGCTCAGGCACGGCCGCTGTACTCCAAACCGCTAGGCTGTGCGCAGTTCCTGCCCCAGACCTGAGTCCCCGGAGGTCTTAAACTCGGGCTGTCTCTGGTACCTGGTTCCGCCGGCAGGGTCTCAGCACCTGGCCGATAAACAACTCTTGAGACGCCATTTAATAAGAAAGAAAATGTATCATTTCTAAAAACCACCATCCTGAGGATTTCAAATATAGTACTGAGGATTATAGAGAATTTACTCAGGGAGAAATTATATAGTGATTAAAGCATAGTGCTGTTACAAATCATACCAAGGATTTTTCCGAGGAAGCCTATTTAATTCCTTTAATACTGCATTGTTAAGGCTTAGAGTATGATGTTACCAAAGAGATTATACTATTTAAAAGATTGGTAAAATCCACTTACCAATACAGAAGACTACATTGCTATTGTAAAGACTAACTCGGTTACTCAATTTTATTAAAAATCAATGGTAAATACAATAGAAATCAAGCAAAACTTACATTTATTTTTAGATGAAAAATATTGTCTTAATTCCAAAATTGTACAGCTTAGACACATGTACATACATACATACACTCACACTTATTCACCTAGAGTGATTAAATGATGCCTACACAATGACTCTTTTTTTGTTTAGTTTTGTTTTGTTTTGTTTTTTATTGGATATATACTACATTTACATTTCTTTTCCCTTTTTCTGGTTCCCTGCCCCCCAAAGGTCCCACATGCACTTTTTCCTCCCCATGTTTCCCCATCCACCCCTTCCCCCTTCCCTGTTCTGGTTTTCCCCTACACTAATGCTCTGAGCCTTTCTAGAACCAGGGTCCACTCCTTCCTTCTTGTCAGACATCATTTGGTATGTGGATTGTATCTTGGGTGTCCCAAGATTCTAGGCTAATATTCACTTATCAGTGAGTGCATACCATGGGTATTCTTTTAAGACTGGGTTACCTCACTTAGTATGATGTTCTCCAGCTCCATCCATTTCTCTAAGAATTTCATGAATTCATTGTTTCTGATGGCTGAATAGTACTCCATTGTGTATATATACCACATTTTTTGTATCCATTCTTCCACTGAGAGACAGCTGGGTTCTTTCCAGCTTCTGGCTATTATAAATAAGGCTGCTATGAACATAGTGGAGCATGTATCCTTATTGCATGCCGAGGAATCTTCTGGGTATATGCCCAGGAGTGGTATGGCTGGGTCCTCTGGAAGTATCGTGTTCAGTTTTCTGAGGAACCGCCAGACTGATTTCCAGAGTGGTTTTACCAGCTTGCAACCCCACCAGCAGTGGAGGAGTATTCCTCTTTCTTCACATCCTCGCCAACACCTGCTGTTTCCTGACTTTTTAATCTTAGCCATTCTGACTGGTGTGAAGTGAAATCTCAGGGTTGTTTTGATTTGCATTTCCCTGATGACTAATAATGTTGAACATCTCTTAAGGTGCTTCTCAGTCATCCGAATTTCTTCAGGTGAAAATTCTTTGTTTAGCTCTGTACCCATTTAATAGAGTTATTTCATTTTCTGGGGTCTAACTTCTTGAGTTCTTTGTATACATTGGATATTAGCCCTCTGTACACACTGACTCTTATGTCAGCAACTCATCACTTGAGTATTTTTATCCTAGCATGGTGAAAAGTAAGTCACAAAAGAAAAAATTAATTAAAGTTTCTTCTTGTTCAAAGTCTATTTGGCCAAAAAAAATGGAATGTGAGTGCTCCAATAATTCAACCTGAAGAAAAATATACTTTTTAAAAAGGATTTTAAATTTAGTGTAATGTGTGTTAAAATAGTACACTGTAAAAAAATTATATTTAGCCTAAATGAATGAGTTATAAAAATTACCACATAACATGTAAATGTTATTGTTGTAATACTTTCAAATAATATAATTTAATATTCTAGAAGCAATACAGGTAACCAATATTATCTGTAGTCTCATTTCTTATCTCCACTAAAAATCATCTGTATAATTTTAGGTTGGTGATTAATAAGATTAATTTTTAGTGTATAACACAAATTCACCTATCACTCACATATAATTTAGAAAAAAAGAATATTGATTTTAAACAGAGAGTATTCCAAATAAGCCTGGACTCTCCATACATGCAGAAACATCTCTGTCACAGGCCTACAACAAAAGAGTCTGACTGGAATACAAGTACCAGAAAGCATGCTACTTGCTTTCATTTCCATTCTAATTGATTAATTAGCATGAGTTTATCTTCAGTACAGTGCCTACAGTTTGCTAGAAGATGCTTGAAAATACTTGTTTTCTTAAAACTAATGTGTAAATATATAGTACCTTGTTCTTATTAATGAAGGGCAAAACCACAGTTGAAAACAAATGAGTGAGGGGCATCCTGTCTCACCAGTCATGGCCATGATATCTTCCTAGGGGACTGATATTACTAAACTCAACTGGATGATATTTGAAAATATCTTACATACTGTTTACAACACTTCAGAGCTGATTAAAACAATTCAATATTCCTTTTAGAGAAGAGCTAGATATTAAACTCAGTGATAGAACTTGATCACAAAAGGCCCTACAATTCAATTCCCAAAACTTAAAAAAAAAAAAGGAAGTAGGAAGGGTCAGGGGAAGTTGCATAGTATACTGATGTAATACTTGAACTACAGCATCCATCTAGGAAAATAAAAATTCTAAAACTAGAAACCATTAGTAGAGCAGAGTGACTTAGAGTCCTTTAATACTGCGCTACTATTATCTAGACCCATGGTATTCACCTTCATAACTAGATCACCAAGGGGAAAATAAACTGCTAGTTATTATGGTCATAGCTATTTCTGGTTCCTATTTCCAGCAATAAACTAAGTTCCTTAGTAATATGCATGAATCAGTCACCCAGAGTCTCTCTAGAGTCTAGACTAACTCTTCTTTGCAACTCACCCAAACATCCAATTAATCAGTAAGCTCTATCACTTTAATTCTGCAAATTGATTTCAAACCTCTGTGTGTGTGTCTCTCTGTGCTTTAGATCAAACACTTTTGTCATCTGTCACTGTACCATCACAGTAAGATCTAACTCTCATCTCATTTCTCTTGGCCATGCTATCCACCCTGCTGCCAGAGCATTCTCTTTGAAACAATTATCTGATCATAATTTCTTATTTTCCCACACAAGTTTTTGTCTTCATTGATTAGTAGTTATGTATTCCTGTTTTTCAAGTAGAAAAATAAGAACCTAAATATTAACCTCATATCAGCCTTATTAAATGCAAGCTAGTAAACTGATAATTTCTTACATATATCTTATATGCCTCAGTGCTATTTCTTCTCTCAACTTACTTGTCTCAGATTGTCAAACATACAAAACTTTTACAGCAATTAAAAACACAAGTTTCTCCTTGAAGATTTAGTGATTAACCTTGAGACACACTATCCACTTTACAAATAATATGTATAATTCTATTATATATTACATAGTATTATGATTATTCATAAAAATATTTCTCTTTCAAATCATAGGCAGCAAAAAGTACATAAATGCATCTTAATCATTTTTGTACCTCTAGTTCCTGTTTCAATGATCAGGGACTTCTCAGAAAAGGATTCAGAAATATGTGAGGACTTTGGACTGCCATGCAGATCTTCTATGGAAACTATTAGTCACCAAACATCTGAGGGATAATAACATCATGAGTCATCCTAATGGGAGCAAAATCATTCAAGAGTATAATATTCTATGTTAGATGTTTTTAGGTATTATCTTGCAACAAGCTACTTCTGTAGCTGTATGGCTAGAGAAAGCAAATGTCTTAGAAAGCCAGAAGAAAATGAATGACCACTCAGGCCCTCTGAGTAACAGTCACCAACACTGACTTGATTCTTCAGAAAGACAAAACCTTCTGATTAGAGAAGACCAGCCAGGCAGGACTTCCAGTAAAAGGAAGGAGACATCAACCCACACATAAAACCTTCAACCCAAAATTTGTCCTGCCTACAAATTCACAGGAATACAGATGAAGCAGAGATTGATAGGAATGGCCAACCAATGGCTGGTAAAACTCAAGATCCATTCCATGGGAGAGGGCCAATCCCTAACACTATTGATTCTCTGCTATGCTTGCAGACAGGAGCCTAGCATAACTGTCTCCTAGACATCTAGAAGTGGATGGAAACAGATGCAGAGACTCACGGCCACATATCGGGCAGATCTTGGGGAGTCTTGTGGGGGATAGGACTGAAGGAGCTGGAAAGACCAAGGACACCATGAGACTCTACAAAGTCAACTAGCCTGGGCCCATGGGGACACACACAGACTAAACCATTAACCAAAGGGCTAAATATAAGCCCATTGCACATTCATAGCAGATGTGTAGCATGGGTCTTCAGGTGCATCCCCCAACAACTGGAAGCTGTCTCTGACTCTTGCCTGCCATGGATCCCCTTTCTTTACCTGGACTTCCTGGTTAGGCCTTAGTGGGAGAGGAAATGCTTAGTCCTGCTGGGACTAGATGTCCCAGGGTCAGGTGGTACCCAAGTGGGGCTTCTCCTCTGAGGAGAAAGGGAAGAGGTAATGGAGGGAGGAACTTGGAAGGGCAGGACTTGGAGGAGAGGAGGGAGAAGGTGCAATTAGTATGCAATGTGGATAAAAATAAATTATGAAAAAATGAGACTAGATAGTTATCTTTCATGTTTCTTCGCAGAAAATATATAGCCAGTCTTGAACTTAGGTTCATTCTTTTCCCTATTAAGTTATTCTTATAGTATATAGGTCCAGGAAACTTTATTTCATTTCTAAATTCAGCAAATTTAGCTATTCAATACTTACTAGGATACTATGCTTAAATGCTTAGAAAATATAAAGAAAATTCCTTATGGTTTTGTAAAAGCAATGGTCCTCATCCCACAATCATCTTTTAGAGTTTTAAGATGACTATTTAAAGAACATTAGATAAGTCTTTGGCATTCATCTTCAGTATTTAGTAGATTCTGGAAAATCAATTGTTTTCTGCTAATACTTTATTCATTAGAATTTTGTATCATTAGAATTTGGTATCATTCATTCTAATCTGTGATAATCACAACCAGATGAGCCCAATTTTGAAAATAACCCATAACTTCCATAATACTGTTTATGTTCACTTCATATACTAATTCACTATATAATATATATACATATGTATATATAATATATACATATATTATATATATAGGTTTTTTTCTAGACAGGGTTTTTCTGTGTAGCCCTGACTGTACTGGAACTCACTCTGTAGAACTCAGACATCACCTGCCTCTGTCCCCCCAAGTGCTAGGATTAAAGGTGTGTACCACCACCGCCCAGCCACAAATATTTTTAATTACACCTTTAATTAATTTAGAAAGTTTTTTTATATCAGACTTCTGGGGTTTGGACACACCTCAACACACTTGTTCCAGATCTGATTCCCCTGATCCACAGCTCCCTGACCTCACAGATACCTATGAATCCTAACAATGATCAATGTTGAATTATAAACCTAAGAAGAAATTAATGGTATTCATACTTTGGTGTAACTAACAGTTCTTAATTGGACTTAATTCCAGCTCAATAAGAGGAAAATAATGCCTTTTATTGGAAACATAGCCAATTACCAAGGGCTAAAGAAGTCGTGGCTCTTAGATAAAAACATGCAACCCTAATAACTTTATAAATATTTGTCCTGATACACATATATGAGTGTAGTTCTCTCATCCCTCATCAAGAAAACTCTTTGCATCAGAAAGAGACCATTATAGAAAACTACAACTGATTAAAACACAGGATTGTAGAGCCCAGTTTCAACTGACTTATTTATAGTACAACTCTTGTGCCTAAGGTTCAGCAATCATTGCAGAAGACAGGGTGAATGTAAAAGCTAGAGGAACTGGAAATTTGTTGTAAAATTGTGTCTTCTAAATTGATCCATTTGTATCTCCTTGTACTAAGCTCAACTCCAAGTAGATCAAGGACCTCCACATAAAACTAGACACACTGAAACTAATACAAAAGAAACTGGGGAAGACCCTTGAGGACCTGGGTACAGGGGGAAAGTTCCTGAACAGAACACCAATAGCTTATGCTCTAAGATCAAGAATTGACAAATGGAACCTCATAAAATTAAAATGTTTCTGTAAGGCAAAGGACACTGTCAAACAGACAAAACGGCAACCAACAAATTGGGAAAAGATATTCACCAACCCTACATCTGACAGAGGGCTAATATCCAATATATTCAAAGAACTCAAGAAGTTAGACCCCAGAAAAACAACCCTATCAAAAAATGAAGTTAGACTCTAGAGAGTCAAATAACCCTATTAAAAATGGGGTACAGTGCTAAACAAAGAATTTTCACCTGAAGAACTTTGAATGGCTGAGAAGCACCTTAAGAAATGCTCAGCATTCTTAGTCATTAGGGAAATGCAAATCAAAACAACCTTGAGATTTCACCTCACACCAGTCAGAATGACTAAGATTAAAAACTCAGGAGACAGCAGGTGTTGGCGAGGATGTGGAGAAGGAACACTCTTCCACTGCTGGTGGAAATGCAAGTTGGTACAACCACTCTGGAAATTACTCTGGCAGTTCCTCAGAAAACTGGGCATTACACTTCCAGAGGACCCTGCTATACCACTCCTGGACATGGACCCAGAGGATTCCCTGGCATGCAATAAGGACACATGCTCTGTTATATTCATAGCAGCCTTACTTATAATAGCCAGATGCTGGAAAGAACCCAGCTGTCCCTCAATGGAGCAATGGATACAGAAAATGTGATATATTTACACAGCGGAATACTACTCAGCAATTAAAAACAATGAATTCATGAAATTCTTAGGCAAATGGTTGGAACAAGAAAATATCATACTAAATGAGGTAACTCATTCACAAAAGAACACACATGGAATGCAGTCACTGATAAGTGGATATTAGCCCAGAAGCTCTGAATACCCAAGACACAACTCACATATCAAATCATTCCCAAGAAGAAGGAAGGAGAGGGCCCTGGTCCTGGAAAGGTTTGATGCAGCATTGTAGGGGATTGCTACGACAGAAGTGGGAGGGGTTGATTGGGGAATGGGCAGAGGGAAGAGGGCTTATGGGACTTATGGGGAGGGGTGAACCTGGAAAGGAAAAATCATTTGGAATGTAAATAATGAATATAGAAAATAAAAAAATAAAAATAATAAAAAATGTGTCTTCTAGAAATGTCAGAAGTTACACCTATAAAGTCTCACCATCAAACCTTCTCAAATATGACCTGAACAAGGAGGGTATCAATAGACATGCTGACATGGATTAGGGAAATACTCATGAAGTCTCAAACATACAGAAAGAAATACTGAGAATTAAAAAAAAATCGGTCTCCACCATCTTGACTCCCAGATGCTGGACAGATCTGAGAGGCAGTGCCAGGTACACAGACATATCACTAGTAAAACATCACTTGGGTCTCAGCCTGTTAGGCTTCTGCCTGCACCCAGGGCCTGGGCAGCTCTGCAGGCCATGTGCCAGCCCTGTCAGGAGACGTTTGCCCTGCAGACTGATCCACACTTGGAGGGGGTCTCCGCCATCTTGGCTCCCAGACACCGGACAGATCTGAAAGGCAGGACCAGATACACAGACATATCCCGAGCCTAACATTGCTTGGGTGTCAGCCCATCAGGCCTCTGCCTGCACCCTGCCCTGGGCAGCTCTGTGGGCCATCTGTGTGCCAGCCCTGTCAGGGGACTTTTGCCCTGCAAAGTGATCAGCACTTGGAAAAGGTCGCCGCATCATCCACCATCTTCACTCCCTGACAGAGCAGACAGGGAGCACCAGGTTCGCAGAGACAACCCGAGTATAACATTGCATGGGGCAGGACACACCAGGGCTCCAACAGCACCCAGGAGGAAGGCAGCACATCAGCAGTCTGTGCCAGGGAAAACCCAGTCATCCAGTGGTGTGGGAATGGCCTTACAGACTCACAGGAAGTTCAAGCACCAGCCAGTGACAGCAGGACCAACTAATGCCAGAGATAACCAGATGGCAAAAGGCAAACATGGGAATGTTACTAAAAGAAATCAAGACAGACAGCTCAGCTGTGGGTGCAGACCACCGGGGCCAGGGCCGGCTCTCTGAGCGGGCTAGCAGCGAGGGGCCACCTTGCCTCGGGACACAGCTCGGAATTCTAGCAGCTGGAGTTAGGGGCTTGGACTGAGAGCTAGCATAGTCCCACACAGACAACGCCGCCAGAAAAGATCGGCAGAGCTGGGTACCAACAGCTCAGCCAAAGTCATGCTGTGCTTTCAGCGGGGCTGCCATCTTGCCTCAGGATACCATGCGCAAACAGCGGGCACAGCGAGCGGCTGGAGTCAGGTGCGTGGCCAGAGATATAGCTTAGCTTAGCTCTGCAGGAGATCTGGGCACAGACAGCTCAGCTGCGGGTGCAGACCACCCCGGCCAGGGCCAGCTCTCTGAGCAGTGAGGGGCCATCTTGCCTCGGAACACAGCTCGGAATTCTAGGAGCTAGAGTCAGGGGCTTGGACTGAGAGCTAGCATAGTCCAGCACAGACAACGCCACCAGAAGAGATCGGCAGAGCCGGGTACCAACAGCTCAGCCAAGGTCACTGTCTCCTGGGGACAGGCACGCTGTGCTTTCAGCGGGGCTGCCATCTACAATAAGACCAACTAACTACAGAGATAAAGAGATGGCAAAAGGCAAACGTAGGAATGTATACTCCTGGCTGTAACAGACTGCTCAGTAGCAGGAGTGAAGATGGTGGCCTCACCTCTAACTGGGACTCCATGCTTATTTATTTATTTATTTATTTATTTATACTCCAGATTTTATTCACACACTACCCCTGTCCACCCTGCAACTTTCCTACATCCCATCCCTCCTCCTCATGCCATTGTCTCCACGAGGGTCTCCCTACTGCCCACCCAAACAGACCTCTAAACTCCCTGGGACCTCTAGTCTAGGTACCTCCAGGTTAGGTACATCTTCTCTGACTGAACCCAAACCCAGCAATCCTCTGCTGTATATGTGTTGGGGGCCTTATATCAGCTGATGTATGCTGCCTGGTTGGTGGCCCAGTGTTTGAGTGATCTCAGGGTAATTGAGACTGCTAGTCCTCCTACAGGGTTGCCCTTTTCCTCAGTTTCTCCCAGCCTTTCCCTAATTCAACCACATGAATCAGCAGCTTCTGCAATTGGTTGGGTTCAATTATCTGCATCTGACTCTTTCAGCTGCTTATTGGGTTTTCCAGAAGGCAGTCATGATAGGTTCCTTTTTGTGAGCACTTTGTAACCTGAGTAAGTATCAGTTCTTGAGGCCTCCCCTTGAGCTGGATCCCATTTTGGGCCTATTGCTAGAACTTCTTTTCCTCAGGTTCCTCTTCGTTTCCATCCCTGAGTCCTTTCAGACAGGAACAAATATGGGTCAGAGTTTTTACTGTGGAATGGCAACCCTCAGCCTCACTTGATGCCCTGTCTTCCTGCTGGAGGTGCAAATAAAAAATAACTCATGAAAAAAAAGTCTCAACTAGAACATGCTACACAGAAGTTTCTATTATGGTGTGTACTAAAGAAAATTGGAAAACATTAATATCAAAACAGCTTGAATACCAATGACTGAATTGAAAGCCGTCTCTTATCAACTTTCTAAATGCAGCAGAGGTTGCCAGAGCTTGATAAACCACAAGCAACTCTAAGTTTGAGCTTTATCTAGGCAACCCGGGCCAAATGAGGAAACTTGAAGTACTCAGCAACCTTCTGTTTGAGATCTGTTAACTTATTAAGATGCTCTCATTTGTCTTGGCCATTCTGGGAATACAATTTGCCAACCTTTCCTAAATTAGATGCTGGCAAAGTTATCTGGTATAGCAGCATGTTGTGCTGAATAAGAAGTAGGAAAACTAAACCTGTATAATGCACAAACTTATTCTCAGACTTGCCAAGCAAGCTTCAAACTCCCCAGAGGGTATCAACCATACCTACACCTGTATATTATTAAATATCACATCCAAGTGTAACCCTAAATAGAACATAGATGAACTTGAACACATGATTTAGTAGCCACCTGGGGTCCACTGATGAAAGTAATCAGTTTTGGAAATTGTTCCCTCTATATTTGTTCCATATAAGATAAAAACAAAACAAAAAATTAAAAACAAAAATATAGCTGGTGCTCAGTATATCACTACCAACTCTTTTGATTCAGTAGAAGTAGGAAAGATTTTAGCATTAAGATAGTCTTTAGTTAAATGAAAAGAAAATTATTTCATGAGTTTTGTCAAAACAGACAAAGAAAATACTAGGTAAACAGGAAAGGAACATTTTCTCCAATGAGTGCTTTACTGATCAAAGTAAGAAAAATGAAGTGTGTGCATGTGTGTGTGTGTGTGTGTGTGTGTGTGTATGTATGTATGTATGTTTGCCTGTATGTGATTATATTTTCTTGTTTCATTTCCATATTCTGTATTATTGAGTTGCCAATCAGAAGAAAAATTGCTCCTCTTGGAGAAGGTTCAGAATTCTGACGGAAAGAGAAATATATTATTCATAAGCTAATCATTAAAATTTGACCTTTATAATGAGAGAAGACATAATAATTATCAATCTGAGTGCAAAGAGGCATGGTCAGTACCCTGTCCTCTGTGACCTTCTTAACAGGTTATGTCAAAATCTCCAGAAGTAAACATATCTCCATATTGTAATAATATATAAACCAAAGTTTAAAGACACTCAAAATAATTTTCTATACTGAAAAAGTATCTGAAAGTGGCACTTGTTCCATTCCATTTATCTATATATTCTGGGGATGTAAGGCACACAGGTCATAGTTGAGGAAGTTGACCAGAGAACAACTTCTGTGAATTAGTTATTTCTTCTGCCATGTGGATTCAAGAGATATCAAACTTGCATCTTCAGGCCTGGCAAAAGGTGCCTTGATCTTCTATTCCTCATGATTACTTGCTTGTGAAATATACAAAATGTATTTTTTTAAAATAGATACCTTTTGTATATTTTTCAAAGTCTTTCAAAATGTTTACAAAGAATTGTGACTTAAATATTCTCATTAAAAGGTGTTTCGGTATATTTGGAAATGCAATCTAGAAAGATCTACATTAATTAAAATTCAGAATTTAAAAATGTACATCTCATGGGAAGGCTCCAAAGTCTGACACTATTACTGATACTATGATGTACTTACAGACAAAAGTCTAGCATGGCTGCCCTCCGAGAGGCCCAACAAGCAGCTGACTGAGACAGATGCAGATACTTACACTCAACCAGTGGTCTGAAGTCGAGAAGCCCTGTGGTTGAATTAGAGAAAGGCTGAAAGAAGTTGAGAAGGAAGCCAACACCATTGGAAGACCAGCAGTCTCAACACACCTGGACCCCCCCCCCAAATTTCTCAGACACTGAGCCACCAACCAGGCAGCAAATGCTAGCTGGTCCGAGTCCCCCAACACAGATACAGCAGAGGACTGCCTGGTCTGGCCTCAGTGAGAGAAGATGCACCTAACCCTTGAGAGACTTGAGGTCCCAGAGAATGGGGAAGCCTGGTAAGGTATAGGGGCTATGGGGACATTCTCTTGGAAATGGGGAAAGAGGAATGGAATGAGTAACTGTCAGAGGGCAGAACTGGAGGGGGATAATGACTGGACTGTGAAAAAAATTCAAGATAATGTTTTTAAAAGGTGCTTTGAAACATGTTAGCCAAAAAAAAAAAAATCATCTATTTCAAGTCATGCATGCCAGTGTTACATGAAGGATTTCGGCTATCAAATGTCCACCAAAGGCTCTTGTGTCAAAGTCTTGGTCTTAGGGTGTTCCTGGAAGGTGGTGAAACATTGTGGCAGTGGAGACTAAAAACAGTCCCTTTGTAGCTTGTTCTTTGTGGCAGTATAGAGACTCTGACATCTTCTTTTTTTCTTTTTTCTTTTTGGACAACCATGAGCCCAATACTGCTCCTCCAACATGTGTTTTAACACTATATATTCTAACAGCTCTAAGCATAATCCTCTTCCCTTATTATACTTACCAAATCACATTTTACTACATTGGTTTATTGAATCTAAGCAGAAAAAACCACTTAGGACTTAACTCTATAAGTTAATATAGGTATTATTGAAGATTCTAAAATACATGTGAGAACATCTGCCTCTCTGCTTCTGTGTATTCTCATCTCCCTTTTTCTTTCCTACTGCCCTTTCCATACCACTGAGACTTACTCGAATTCAATTTCCTAGATGAGCTTAGGATTTTAAGCAGAGGCCATGTCCAAAACTCTTGTGGCACATGGCCAATCCCACTCCTCTGAGTTTAGCTGGGTTCAACCTGATGGAACACATTATTCCACAGGCTTTCCCTTTGACTTTAATCAGAATTCCTTTGGATGAACTTGTCAGGTGTACATGGATGTGTGATTTTCATAGTAGGATAGTCTGTCTTCAGCAAACTTCTTAATGAGGTTCTTAGGAGACTGGTTTCTCATTGAATCTATTTTTTTGTGTGTGATCCTTCTTTGCTAAACAAAACAAAACAAAACATTTTTAGGCTGTTAGCCAAACTATACATGAATGGAGAAAGGAAAGTAGCTGAGCAGAAAAGAGCAGTCGATCAAGAAAGAGAAGCCATTTTTTTCCTTCAGGTGAAATTCAATCTGTGAGATAAACTTCTTTATCTGTTTAAACTATCTCACAGTTCTTGGAAGTATCAATTTTGATAAATTTCTGACTGATGGGTGAAAAATCTACTTCTGCTAATGAAAACTTGGTGAACATAAACATAACAGTCTCTGAGGAAAATTTAAAACTCCAAAATTATTTTGATTAATGAGAGAAGCATACATTGTCTCCAATTGCCGATTGCTTTCTAAGAAAACCAGTGATATCATTTATATTACAGTCTTAGCTATGCTATTTCTAGCTATCTGCTAAGTGTCTATTTTTCTACTGTCAGAAAAAAAATCTGATCCTGGCTTATCATTCCATGAACAACCAGCTTCCTCCTGTGATTTTTAAAACAATATTACTAATTATTTCATCATTTCATATGATGTATTTTCAACATAGTCACCCCCTTCCTTCCCAACTCCTCCAATAATCATCTACATCATTTCACTTTTTTTCACCAAATGTTCAGATTGGCATTTCTGTTGCTGATGCCCCACACATACACTTGCTGCCTCATTAAATTCAATTTTCATCTCCAGGTAATCTCAGGAGTGGAGTATGTGCTGGCATGTGGTTAACCTACCAGATGTTACACCACTAAAATATATTGATTCTCTCTCTCTTTCAGAAGCTATAAAATACCATTAGCTCCTTGGATAGTGGTGGGATTTCACACCTACCTTAAATGCTGGGATTTTGTCTGGCATTAAGATCCCTGAGTCTGGGAGATATGATAGGTGTTTCCCATTTAGCAATGAGAGTTCCAGGATCTTTTATTCTCTGAACATTGACCAGTTAATTGTGTCTCTGTATTAATTGCTGTATTTGGAGAAGAAACTTCTCTGATGAGGGTAGAGATGCTCTGATCCATGGACATAGCAATAAGTCATAGGAATCATTTTCATTTTATGTCCATTTAGCAGAATAATAATATTGGGTTCTCCCTCAGGACTTATGGCTTATCTAGCCACATGTTTGTGAGCCCTTTGAAATTGTTTGACATGAATTCCATCTCATGGAACTAGCTTTAGATCCAAATGTAAAGTGTATCTAAATCCTAAAACTTTCATACCAATAGTATACCCTCAAGCATATTTTGTCCAGCCTGTCAAAGATATTGCTTGCCAGGATTATAGCTGAGTGAGACTGAGAATTATTTTTCTCCTTTATCATCAAGTATATCACCTTCCAGCAACATGAAGGCTAGCCAGTAAGAATGAAGCCTTCAGGTGGGTACCAAGTTTATTTCTCTATGTTCTATGATTCAAGTATATGTCATTTTCAACCTTAGAGACTTGCTGTCAAGGTATGAAGGATAGCCAAGAGTACTGACAATATCCTCTAATGCTTGGACATCTATGTGGCTTCATTGGTCAGCAAGTCAAAAAGAGATAACCCATTTCTAGTAATAGGACTTTTATTTGCTAGCATAAAATGTTAAGTTGGGGTATTGTTACTTCATTGAAGAGCAATTCCATTAGCTCAATGTGTTTTTTTTCAAATAATGTTATTATTCCTTTTCATATTTCATCCTCTACCCTCCTCTCATTGCTTTGACCCATTGCTACTCTATTTACAATTAATAGGAAGTAGAAAAGGCTTCTTTTGATCTTTGCTCCCAAACTTCTATCCATTATTTTTTTTCAATTTAAGAGCAAAGGCTGAACCCCACCCTGACACAGATGTTTCAAGTTGGTTTAAGATCTTGACTATGAGCCATTGGTAGTAAGCATCTTTATAATTGCCTCAATTATCTGCCAGCTTTTTTATTAGAACAGTATGAGGAAGTAATTTAACTAATTTAACCAATAAGAAGAATTTGCATTCAATATACAAAAATTTACAACATTAAGGACTATAAAATATGAACATGCCATACCCTTTCTAGAAGTCTTGAGACTAGTTAGCATAAAATTTTCTTGGCTGTACAAATGAAAAGTTAGTTTTCAAATTCCTTTTTCTTGGTGTTTTCTCCTTAATGGTTCATTCCACTTGGTTTTCTCAAGAAAAGATGAAATTTTCTAGGTTGATTCATTTGGATGCAAAATTCATGATGTCTTCATTTTTAATAGCTGAATAGTATTCCATTGTCAAATGAATCACATTTTCTATATCCATTCTTCAGTTGAGGGACATCTGGGTTGTTTCTAGCATCTGGCTATTACAAATAAGGCTGCTATGAACATATTTGGAGCATGTGCCATTGTGGTATGGTGGGTAATCTTTTGGGTATATGCACAGGAGTGGTGTAGATGGGTCTTCAGGTAGGACTATTTCCAATTTTCAATTAGGAACTGCCAAATTGCTTTCTAGAGTGGTTGTACCAGTTTGCAATCCCACCAGCAATAGAGGAATATTCTTCTTTTTTCACATCCTTGCCAGCGTGTGCTTTCACCAGAGTTTTTTATCTTAGCCATTCTGATTGGTGTAAGGAGGAATCTCAGCATTGTCTTGATTTGCATTTCCCTAACTGCAGGCAAAAGGATGGAACTAGAAAATATTCTGAGCAAGGTAACCCAGAACCAAAAGGACATGCATGGTTCTCATTGAGAAGTGAATCTTAGCCAAAAAGTGCAGAATACCTAGGATACAACTCAGCCAGTATGAAGTTTATCATGTAGGAAGGCCAAAATGAGGAAGCTTCAATCCCACTTAGAAGGGGGAACAAAATAATCATGGGGGGGGGGGGCAGAAGCAAGGAGGAACCTTGGAGGGAGAGGGGTGGGAGAGGAAGAAAGGGGGCAGAGGCAGGTATGGGGGAGACCAGAGAGAAGCCCAGAGGGTCAGGGAAATGAATGGAAATATGTCCCTGCATATTTAGGGCTTGGGGGGGGCAGAGGAAGCATCTAGAAAATCCCAGAGATCTGGGATTTGAGAAGCTCCCAGGACTCAATGGTGATGACATTAGCCAAAATGCCCAACAGTGGGGAGGTGGAACCTGAAGAGACCACCTCCAGTAGTTGGACAGGGCCCCAGTGAAGGGATGGAGCCACCCGCCCACCTTGAAAATTCTTAACCCAGAATTGTTCCTCTATAAAGGAAATGCAGGGATAAAATTGGACCAGAGACTGAAGGAAAGGCCATCTAGTGACCATCACAGTTTGGGATTTCCCTTGTGCAGGTACCAAACCCTGACACTGATGTCATGCTGTGCTTGCAGACAGCATGGCTGTCCTCTGAGAGGCTCTACCAGTACCTGACTGAGACAGATGCAGATACTTATAGCCAACCATTGACTGATGTCAGGGACCCCTATGGAAGAGTTAGGGGAAGGACTGAAGGATAACAACCCCATAACAACCATACCAACTAAGCTGGACCCTTCGGACCTCCCAGGGACTAGGCCACCAACCAAAGAGAATATGTGAGCTAATTCATGCCCCCTGGCACATATGTAGCAGAGGACTAACTGCCTTGTATGGCCCCAATGTCAGAGGATGTGTCTAATCTTGTAGAGACTGGATGTCCCAGTGAAGGGAGGATGCTGAGAGGGGGTATGGTGCAGGGGTGTTATTGGGATGGATTGTTGGTAAGTACCCTCTCAAAGGAAGATGGGGTGAAGAACTCTTGAAGATGGGATTGCTGGAATCAGAAAGCAAGTCATATAAAAGTGTCTTGCTGTATATTCTAAAGCATTTCAGAATACATCATTACACAGGCAATGGTACGTATTCATGAAAAATCAGATAATTAATGCTGTCAAGGATGTGGAGAAAGAGGAACACTCCTCCATTGCTGATGGGATTGCAAAGTGGTACAACCACTCTGGAAATCAATCTGGCAGTTCCTCAGAAAATTGAAAATAGTGGCACAAGACATAGCCAGATGGTGAGAGGCAAACACAAGAACATATGCAACAGAAACCAAGGCTACTTGGCACAGGAAATGCAAGATTCAGATTTAAAATCACTTCTCAATATAATGATAGATGACTTTAAGAAGGACACAAATAATTCCCTTAAAGAAATACAGGAGAACACAGGTAAACAGATAGAAGCCCTTATAAAGGAAACACAAAAATCCCTTAAAGAATTACAGGAAAACAAAACCAAACAGGTGAAGGAATTGAACAAATACAACCAGGATTTTAAAATGAAAATAGAAACAATAAAAGCATCACAAGGGAAACAACCCTGGAGATAGAAAACCTAGAAGAGAGATCAGCAGTCATAGATGCAAGATCAACAACAGAATACAAGAAATAGAAGAGAGAATCTCAGGTGCAGAAGATACCATAGAAAACATTGACACCATAGTCAAAGAAAATGCAAAACACAAAAAGCTCCTACCCTAAAACATCCAGGGCACAATGAGAAGACCAAACCTAAGGATAATAGGTATAGAAGAGAGTAAAGATTCCCAACTTAAAGTGCCAGTAAATATCTTCAACAAAATTATAGAAAAAAACTTCCCTGCTCGCCGCTAGGCAGGCACAGCTCTGCCTGCCGAGGCTCTGCGGGACATCCCCGTGCCCTCAGGCCTTGCACCGAGGCAGCGGGTGGCAGCCAGCTCGAGGGCCCCTGGACCAGCAGTAGCGGCGGGCCTCTATATTGCAACCAGGACACAGCTGGAGAGGGCCAGGTAGACAGACTCCATCCGGGGCTACCATCTCGGGGGGGGGGGATCTGCTAGGCTCTCGCCACCAGGCAGGCCCAGCTCCACCAGCCTAGGCTCTGCGGGACTTCCTTGCGCCCTCAGGCCTTGCACCGAGGCAGCAGGTGGCAGCCAGCTTGTGATCCCTTAGAGCAGCAGTCACACATAATCACCAGTAGAGAAACAACAGGTGAGCCCAGCCTCACATGAGATTCAAACACCAGCCACTGACAACAAGGCCAACTAACACCAGAAATAACCAGATGGCAAAAGGAAAACAAAGGAACGTTACTAACAGAAATCAAG
Organism: Apodemus agrarius; assembly: GCA_964023405.1. NCBI lineage: Eukaryota > Metazoa > Chordata > Mammalia > Rodentia > Muridae > Apodemus > Apodemus agrarius. Next base: position 140,035 of record OZ030011.1, on the reverse strand, counting down.
GCAACATGACAGCATCTGAACCCAGTTCGCCAACAACAGGAAGCCCTGGATACCCCAAAACACCAGAAAAACAAGACTTGGATATAAAATCACTGGTCAGGATGCTGGTAGCTGAACACATAGAAAAATCTTGTAAAGAAATAGAAGAGAAAATGGATCAAAAGTTAGAAGCATTTACAAGGCAAATACAAAAATCACTTCAAGAAATTCAGGAGAAGATGGATAAAAAAGAAGAAGACAATAAGGAAGAAAAACAAAAATCACTTAAAGAAATGCAGAAGAACGTGGGCCAACAAGTAGAAGGTATGAAAGAGGAAACACAAAAATCTCTTAAAGAAATACATGAAAACACAATCAAGCAAGCGAAAGATCTGAACATATCCATCCAGGTACTAAAAACAGAAGTAGAAACAACTAAGAAATCGCAGAGTCTTCCCTGCGCCCTCTGGCTGTGCACCAAGGCTGTGGTCTGCAACCAGCTCACCAGCCCCTGGACCAGCGATAGCAGCGGGGCCTCCATATTGCAACCAGGACACAGCTGGAAAGGCTACCCTCACGGGGGGATCTGCTAGGCTCTCAGAGCCAAGCAGGCCGAGTTCCGCCTAGGCTCTGTTGGTCTTCCCAGCGCCCTCGGGCCGTGCACCGAGGCTGCGGTCTGCAGCGGGCCCCTGGACCAGCAATAGCGGCGGGCCTCCATATTGCAACCAGGACACAGCTGGAAAGGCCCAGGCGATGTGGGACTTCCCCGCACCCTCTGGCCATGCATCGAGGCAGTGGTCAGCAACCAGCTCGCCGGCTCCTGGACCAGCAATAGCGGCAGGCCTCCATATTGCAACCAGGACACAGCTGGAGAAGTCCAGGTAGACAGACTCCATCAGGGGCTACAATCGCATGGGTGGCAGCCAGCTTATGATCCCTTAAAGCAGCAGTCACACATATTCACCAGTAGAGAAACAACAGGTGAACCCAGCCTCACAGGAGATTCAAACACCAGCCACTGACAACAAGGCCAACTAACAGCAGAAATACCCAGATGGCAAAAGGAAAACGAAGGAACGTTACTAAGAAAAATCAAGGCAACATGACAGCATCTGAACCCAGTTCTCCAAAAACAGGAAGCCCTGGATACCCCAAAACACCAGAAAAACAAGACTTAGATATAAAATCACTGGTCAGGATGCTGGTAGCTGAACACATAGAAAAATCTCGTAAAGAAATAGAGGAGAAAATGGATCAAAAGTTAGAAGCCTTTACGAGGCAAATGCAAAAATCACTTCAAGAAATTCAGGAGAAGATGGATCAAAAAGAAGAAGACAATAAGGAAGAAAGACAAAAGTCACTTAAAGAACTACAGAAGAACGTGGGCCAACAAGTAGAAGCTATGAAAGAGGAAGCACAAAAATCTATTAAAGAAATACATGAAAACACAATCAAGCAAGTGAAAGATCTGAGCACATCCATCCAGATACTAAAAACAGAAGTAGAAACAACTAAGAAATCACAGAGGGAGACAACATTGGAGATAGAAAACCTTGGGAAGAAATCAGGGGCCATAGATGTAAGTATCAACAATAGAATACAAGAGATAGAAGACAGAATATCAGAAGCCGAAGATACCATAAGAACCATTGATTCAACAGTCAAAGAAATTACTAAATGCAAAAAGGTGGTAACCCAAAACATCCAGGAAATCCAAGACACTATGAGAAGACCAAACCTAAGGATTATAGGTATAGACGAGAGTGAAGATTTACAAGTTAAAGGGCCAGCTAATATCTTCTATAAAATTATGGAAGAAAACTTCCCCAAGCTAAGGAGAGAGATGCCCATGAATATACAAGAAGCCTATAGAACCCCAAACAGACAGGACCAGAAAAGAAATACATCCCATCACATAATAATCAAAACTCCAAATGTACTAAACAAAGAAAGAATACTAAAGGCAGCAAGAGAAAAAGGCCAAGTAACATATAAAGGAAGGCCTATCAGAATAACACCAGACTTCTCACCTGAGACCATGAAAGCTAGAAGATCCTGGGCAAATATCATGCAAACTCTAAGAGAACACAAACTTCAGCCAAAACTACTTTACCCAGCAAAACTCTCAATCGCCATTGATGGAGACATCAAGGTATTCCATGACAAAACCAAATTTGCAAGATATCTTTCCACAAATCCAGCCCTACAAAGGATAATAGGGGGAAAACACCAAGACAAGGACGGAAACTACACCCGGGAAGAAGCAAGATAGAAACCTCCTCTCATCAAACCCAAAAGAAGATAACCTCTCAAATATAAATAAATAAATAAATAAATAAATAAATAAATAAATATAATTTCAAAAATGTCTGGAGGAAATAATTACCATTCCTTAATATCTCTTAACATCAATGGACTCAATTCCCCAATAAAAAGACATAGATTAAAAGACTGGATACGGAAACAGGACCCAACATTTTGCTGCATACAGGAAACACATCTCAGTGCTAAAGACAAACACTGCCTTAAAGTAAAAGGATGGAAGACAATTTTACAAGCAAATGGTCTCAGGAAACAAGCGGGGGTAGCCATTCTAATATCAGATAAAATAGACTTCCAACCTAAAGTCATCAAAAGAGACTCAGAAGGTCACTTCTTGCTTGTCAAAGGGAAAATCCACCAAGAAGAGCTCTCAATACTGAACATTTATGCTCCAAATACAAGGGCACCCTCCTTCCTAAAAGAAACCTTACTAAAGCTAAAAGCACACATTACACCTAACACAATAATTGTGGGGAACCTCAACACTCCACTCTCCTGAATTGACCGATCAGGAAAGCAGAAACTAAACAGGGACACAGTGAAACTAATTGAAACTTTGGACCAATTGGATTTTTTTTTATTTTCTATATTCTATGTTTACATTCCAAAGGCTTTCCCCTTTCACACTTCCCACCCACCATAGTTCCCATAGTTCCTCTCCCCCCCCCAACTGTTCCCCAATCATTCCCCCTCCACCCTCGGTTTCTTTACTAAACTGGATGCAATCTTTACAAGCCCAGGGTCCTCTCCTTTCTTCTTCTTGGGAATCATTTGACTTGCTATTTGTGTCTTGAGTATTTAGGGCTTCTGGGCTCATTAATATCCACATATCAGTGATTGCATTTCATGTGCATTCTTTTGTGATTGGGTTAATTCACTCAGGATGATATTTTCCAGGTCTAACCATTTACCTACAAATTGCATGAATTCATTATTTTTAATTGCTGAGTAGTATTCCATTGTATAAATATACCACATTTTCTGTATCCATTCCTCCTTTGAGGGATATTTGGGCTGCTTCCAATTTCTGGCTATTATAAACAAGGCTGCTATAAACATAGTGGAGCATGTGTCTTTATTGTATGCAGGGGAATCCTCTGGGTATATGCCCAGGAGTGGTATGCCAGGGTCCTCTGGAAGTGACATGCCCAATTTTCTGAGGAACCGCCAAACTGATTTCCAGAGCGGTTTTACCATTTTGCAATCCCACCAACAGTGGAGGAGTGTTCCTCTTTCTTCACATCCTCGCCAGCACTTGTTGTCTCTTGAGTTTTTAATCTTAGCCATTCTGACTGGTGTGAGGTGGAATCTCAGGGTTGTTTTGATTTGCATTTCCCTGATGACTAATGATGTTGAACATCTTTTAAGGTGTTTCTCGGCCCTCTGAATTTCTTCTGGTGAAAATTCTTTAGCTCTGTGCCCCATTTTTTGATAGGGTTATTTGTTTCTTTGGGGTCTAACTTCTTGAGTTCTTTGTATATATTGGATATTAGCCCTCTGTCGGATGTGGAGTTGGTGAAGAACTTTTCCCACTTTGTTGGTTGCCGTTTTGTCCTTCTGACAGTGTCCTTTGCTTTGCAGAAACGGTAATTTTATGAGGTCCCATTTGTCGATTCTTGATCTTAGAGCTTAAGCTATTGGTGTTCTGTTCAGGAACTTTTCCCATGTGCCCAAGTCCTCCAGGGTCTTCTCAAGTTTCTTTTCTAATAGTTTCAGTGTGTCTGGTTTTATGTGGAGGTCCTTGATCCACTTGGAGTTGATCTTAGTGCAAAGAGGTAAGAGTGGGTCAATTCGCATTCTTCTGCATGTTGACCTCCAGTTGAACCAGCACCATTTGTTGAAAAGGCTATCTTTATTCCACCAGATGGTTGTGGCTCCTTTATCAAAGATCAAGTGACCATAAGTCTGTGGGTTAATTACTGGGTCTTCAATCCTGTTCCATTGATCTGTTTGCCTGTTGCTATACCAATACCATGCAGTTTTTAACAAAATTGCTCTGTAGTACTGCTTGAGGTCAGGGATATTGATTCCCCCAGAAGTCCTTTTATTATTGAGAATAGTTTTAGCTATCCTGGGTTTTTTGTTGCTCCAGATGAATTTGAGAATTGCTCTTTCTAGATCTATGAAGAATTGAGTTGGGATTTTGATGGGAATCGCATTGAATCTGTATATTGCTTTTGGCAAGATGGCCATTTTTACTATATTGATCCTGCCAATCCAGGAGCAAGAAATATTTTTCCATCTTCTGAGGTCTTCTTCGAATTCTTTCTTCAAGGACTTGAAGTTCCTGTCATACAGATCTTTCACTTGTTTGGTTAGAGTTACGCCAAGGTACTTTATGTTGTTTGTGGCTATTGTGAAGGGTGTTATTTCCCTAACTTCTTTCTCAGCCTGCTTGTCCTTTGAGTACAAGAAGGCTACTGATTTGCTTGAGTTAATTTTATAACCAGCCACTTTGCTGAAGTTGTTTATCAGCTGTAGAAGTTCTCTGGTGGAGTTTTTTGGATCGCTTGAGTAGACTATCATATTGTCTGCAAATAATGATACTTTGACTTCTTCCTTTCCAATTTGTATCCCTTTGACTTCCTTATGTTGTCTAATTGCTCTCGCTAGAACTTCAAGTACTATATTGAAATGATATGGAGAGAGAGGACAGCCTTGTCTAGTCCCTGATTTTAGTGGGATTGCTTCAACTTTCTCTCCATTTATTTTGATGTTGGCTACTGGTTTGCTGTAGATTGCTTTTACTATGTTTAGGTATGGGCCTAGAATTCCTGCTCTTTCCAAGACTTTTAGCATGAAAGGATGCTGAATTTTGTTGAATGCTTTTTCAGTATCTGATGAGATGACCATGTGGTTTTTTTCTTTCAGTTTGTTTATGTAGTGGATTACATTGATGGTTTTCCATATATTGAACCATCCCTGCATCCCTGGGATGAAGCCTACTTGATCATGGTGGATGATTGTTTTGATGTGCTCTTGGATTCGGTTAGCAAGAATTTTATTTAGTATTTTGCATCTATATTCATAAGAGAAATTGGCCTGTAGTTCTCTTTCTTTGTTGGATCTTTTTGTGGTTTAGGTATTAGCATAATTGTGGCTTTGAAGAATGAGTTGGGCAGTGTCCCTTCTGTCTCTATTTTGTGGAATAGTTTGAAAAGTATTGGTGTTAACTCTTCTTTGAAGGTCTGGTAGAATTCTGCACTAAAACCATCTGGTCCCGTACTTTTTTTGGTTGGGAGGCTTTCTATAACCCCTTCTATTTCTTTAGGGGTTATGGGACTATTTAGCTGATCTACTTGATGCTGATTTAATTTTGGTATTTAATATCTGTCTAGGAAATTGTCCATTTCCTCCAGATTCTCCAGTTGTTTTGAGTATAGACCTTTGTAGTAGGATCTGATGATCTTTTGAATTTCCCACAATTATTGATATAATGCAAACTCTAAGAGAACACAAACTTCAGCCAAAACACTCAGGAAACAAGCTGGAGTAGCCATTCTAATATCAGATAAAATTTACTTCCAACCTAAAGTCATCAAAAGAGACTCAGAAGGTCACTTCTTGCTGGCCAAAGGGAAAATCCACCAAGAAGAGCTCTCAATACTGAACATCTATGCTCCAAATGCAAGGGCACCCTCATTCGGAAAAGAAACCTTACTAAAGCTTAAAGCACACATTACACCTAACACAATAATTGTGGGTTACTTCAACACTCCATTCTCCTCAATGGACCAATCAGGAAAGCAGAAACTAAACAGGGACACAGTGAAACTAATTGAAACTTTGGATCAATTGGATTTAACATATATATAGAACATTTCATCCTAAAGCTAAAGAATATACCTTTTTCTCAGCACCGCATGGTACCTTCTCCAAAATTGATCATATAATTGGTCACAAGAGAGATGTCAACAAATACAAGAAGATCGAGCTAATCCCATGCCTCCTATCAGATCACCATGGAGTAAGAGTGGTCTTCAATAGCAACAAAAACAACAGAAAGCCCACATACACATGGAAACTGAACAATACTCTACTCAATGACACCTTGGTCAAGGAAGAAATAAAAAAAGAAATCAAAGACTTTTTAGAATTCAATGAAAATGAAGGTACAACCTACCCAAATCTATGGGACACAATGAAAGCAGTGCTAAGAGGAAAACTCGTAGCTCTAAGTATATCCAAAAAGAAACTGGAGAGAGCATACACTAGCAGCTTAATGGTACACCTTAAAGCCCTGGAAGAAAAAGAAGTTAATTCACCCAGGAGGAGTAGAAGACAAGAAATCATCAAACTCAGGGCTGAAATCAATCAAGTAGAAACAAAGGAAACCATACAAAGAATCAACAAGACCAGGAGCTGGTTCTTTGAGAAAATCAACAAGATAGATAAACCCTTAGCCAGACTAACCAAAGGACACAGAGACAGTATACAAATTAACAAAATTAGAAATGAAAAGGGAGACATAGCAACAGAAACTGAAGAAATTCAAAAGATAATCAGAGCCTACTACAAAGGTCTATACTCAAAACAACTGGAGAATCTGGAGGAAATGCACAATTTCCTAGACAGATACCAAATACCAAAATTAAATCAGCATCAAGTAGATCAGCTAAATAGTCCCATAACCCCTAAAGAAATAGTAGGGGTTATAGAAAGCCTCCCAACCAAAAAAAGTACGGGACCAGATGGTTTTAGTGCAGAATTCTACCAGACCTTCAAGAAGACTGAACACTAATACTTTTCAAACTATTCCACAAAATAGAGACAGAAGGGACACTGGCAACTCATTCTTCGAAGCCACAATTACGCGAATACCTAAACCACAAAAAGATCCAACAAAGAAAGAGAACTACAGGCCAATTTCTCTTATGAATATCGATGCAAAAATACTAAATAAAATTATTGCCAACTGAATCCAAGAGCACATCAAAACGATCATTCACCATGATCAAGTAGGCTTTGTCCCAGTGATGCAGGGATGGTTCAACATACGGAAATCCATGAATGTAATCCACTACATAAACAAACTGAAAGAAAAAAACTACATGGTCATCTCATTAGATGCTGAAAAAGGATTCGACAAAATTCAGCATCCTTTCATGCTAAAAGTCTTAGAAAGAGCAGGAATTCAAGGCCCATACCTAAACATAGTGAAAGCAATCTACAGCAAACCAGTAGCCAACATCAAAATAAATGGAGAGAAACTTGAAGCATTCCCACTAAAATCAGGGACTAGACAAGGCTGCCCTCTCTCTCCATATCTTTTCAATATAGTACTTGAAGTTCTAGCGAGAGCAATTAGATAACATAAGGAAGTCAAAGGGATACAAATTGGAAAGGAAGAAGTCAAAGTATCATTATTTGCAGACAATATGATAGTTTACTTAAGCGACCCAAAAAAACTCCACCAGAGAACTTCTACAGCTGATAAACAACTTCAGCAAAGTGGCTGGTTATAAAATTAACTCAAGCAAATCAGTAGCCTTCTTGTACTCAAAGGACAAGCAGGCTGAGAAAGAAGTTAGGGAAATAACACCCTTCACAATAGACACAAACAATATAAAGTACCTTGGCGTAACTCTAACCAAACAAGCAAAAGATCTGTATGACAGGAACTTTGAGTCCTTGAAGAAAGAAATCGAAGAAGACCTCAGAAGATGGAAAAATATTTCTTGCTCCTGGATTGGCAGGATCAATATAGTAAAAATGGCCATCTTGCCAAAAAGCAATATACAGATTCAATGCAATCCCCATCAAAATCCCAACTCAATTCTTCATAGATCTAGAAAGAGCAATTCTCAAATTCATCTGGAGCAACAAAAAACCCAGGATAGCTAAAACTATTCTCAACAATAAAAGGACTTCTGGGGGAATCAATATCCCTGACCTTAAGCAGTACTGCAGAGCAATTGTGTTAATAACTGCATGGTATTGGTACAGCAACAGGCAAGTAGATCAATGGAATAGGATTGAAGACCCAGAAATTAACCCACAGACTTATGGTCACTTGATCTTTGATAAAGGAGCCACAACCATCCAGTGGAAGAAAGATAGCCTTTTCAACAAATGGTGCTGGTTCAACTGGAGGTCAACATGCAGAAGAATGCGAATTGACCCACTCTTATCTCTTTGCACTAAGATCAACTCCAAGTGGATCAAGGACCTCCACATAAAACCAGACACACTGAAACTATTAGAAAAGAAACTTGGGAAGACCCTGGAGGACATGGGCACAGGGGGAAAGTTCCTGAACAGAACACCAATAGCTTAAGCTCTAAGATCAAGAATTGACAAATGGGACCTCATAAAATTACAAAGTTTCTGCAAGGCAAAGGATACTGTCGGAAGGACAAAACGGCAACCAACAAAGTGGGAAATGATCTTCACCAATCCCACAACCGACAGAGGGCTAATATCCAATATATACAAAGAACTCAAGAAGTTAGACCCCAAAGAACCAAATAACCCTATCAAAAATGGGGTACAGAGCTAAACAAAGAATTTTCACCAGAAGAAACTCAGATGGCCAAGAAACACCTTAAGAGATGTTCAACATCATTAGTCATCAGGGAAATGCAAATCAAAACAACCCTGAGATTCCACCTCACACCAGTCAGAATGGCTAAGATTAAAAACTCAAGAGACAACAAGTGCTGGCGAGGATGTGGAGAAAGAGGAACACTCCTTCACTGTTGGTGGGATTGCAAAATGGTAAAACCGCTCTGGAAATCAGTTTGGCGGTTCCTCAGAAAATTGGGCATGTCACTTCCAGAGGACCCTGGCATACCACTCCTGGGCATATACCCAGAGGATTCCCCTGCATACAATAAAGACACATGCTCCACTATGTTTATTGCAGCCTTGTTTATAATAGCCAGAAATTGGAAGGAGCCCATATATCCCTCAAAGGAGGAATGGATACAGAAAATGTGGTATATTTATACAATGGAATACTACTCAGCAATTAAAAATAATGAATTCATACAATTTGTAGGTAAATGGTTAGACCTGGAAAATATCATCCTGAGTGAGTTAACCCAATCACAAAAGAATACACATGAAATGCAATCACTGATAAGTGGATATTAATGAGCCCAGAAGCCCTAAATACTCAAGGCACAATTAGCAAGTCAAATGATTCCCAAGAAGAAGAAAGGAGAGGATCCTGGGTCTGGAAAGATTGCATCCAGTTTTGTAGAGAAACCGTGGGGGGAGGGGGAATGATTGGGGAATAGTTGGGGGGGAGTGGAATTATGGGACGTATGGTGGGGGGGGACTGGGAAAGGGGAAAGCCTTTGGAATGTAAACATAGTATATAGAAAATAAAAATTAAAAAAACAAACAAACAAAAAAAAAAAAAAAAAAGGAAGGCCAAAGTAGAAGGGGGAAAATATTCATGGGAGGCAGACGGAGGGAGGGATCTTGGTCGGAGATGGAGGGGAGAAAAGAAGGGGGAGCAGGACCAGGTAAGGGAAGAGATAGGAGAAAAGTATATTTTTAATTAAAACACTGACTACCACTGTCTTTATATCAGCAAACCTCTTCTCTGAGTTGATTTGTTTCCAGTTTTGTCCAAGACACAGAAATTTATACTGTAAATAGACACATGACATAGTATATTAAAAAAAGAGACTTTCTCGTGAGTGATTGGGGTGACGGCTTCCAAGCGTGGGGTGCTGGGGTGCCCCCGTTTTTCTTTTGGGTCTTACAAAGCCAAGGGATGGATGGGGAAGGGTGAAAAAGAAGGAGGGCCAGGATGATAGGTTACAGATCAAGGCCAAAGTTTAATGGAGGTCAGACAATTTAACAGTTTGGGTGAGCCCCTCCTCCCAGACTCCTGCGTGACTCTTCGGTATTGGCTCCACTGCTCAGGCAGCTGGGCAGGTCACCTGCTTAATTCAGGAATTCGTAAATCTGGTGGAACTTCCCCCCATGCTGAGCACTCCACCCTGGGTAGGGCAGGATCATAAATAGCACAGGAATCCCTGCTCAAAGGCTGCGTGAGTAAGTTCACCTTGGCCAATGTCAAGTTCCTACCATGTGGCTTGACACCCCAATATGGCTCTGTACATTTTCTCCCTTTTTATTAATTTGAAAATGAGGAGGTAGAAAACAAGTAGATAAACATCCGTCATAAGACGGTGGGCCTTCACCAGGGGGGAAAGCATTAACTGTAATTCCTCTTAAATATTGTATCACATCTTTTTGCAGAGAAGGGGAAATAGGCTCCCTTATTATTTTAAGGACAGCCTCTCAATATTAACTCCTATGCAATTAGGTGTACTTTCTGGGACTCAGAGCCAGAAATCATGATCCTCCCCATGCGATGCTTTGCCTTGCACCTCTCACTGGTGCCCATGCTTTGCTTGATTAGCAAAAAACACATAGATCTGAGTTCTATGTGGCTCCCTTTTTGGAGATCCACTTGTATAAGTTTGAAGCCAGGGGGTCTGCAAGTTTCTTTAACAGACATGTGATCTTCTATCCAGGTGAGCCTGGGTGGAGACAGCCAGTCTGCTTAACAAACAAGGTCAAGAGTTAAAGGTGGAACAGAATTAACTTGTCTGCAAATGTCCCCAAGGTATCCAATTCAGTTGCAAATTAGCAATTTAAAAGTCACAAAGCCTGACCTCAGGGGTGAGGGAAGTAGCTTTGTGTATCAAGAGATAAACTGCTACTTTTCAGGAAAAGTGGAGACCATATTTTAAATTAACTTAGCTAGCTAAAGATTGTTAGCCATTTTTATAATTGGAACCTCCAATATTGGATTTATTTCTAGACCAGTTTATGACTGAGTCAGCTGATCACATTAAAGGAAGAGTAGAGTCATTATAACAACTCTTTATATTTTTTTTCTAAGCATGTTTAACAGTCTCCATGTTCTGTCCCCAATGTCTAAAAGCTTGAAGCAAGGCAATTTATCTAATCTGGGACATTTGACAATTAAAGTATGTCAAGAACATATACCCAATATAGCTCTTATGTTACCATTGTTTGGGTACTCAGCAAGCCCACAGTCAGCATATCTTCAGCATGCCACACCAATCACTCTAGCAACTAGCATGTTTCTGCAGCATTCTGTGGAAAAACATAGACGTTCCTTCTTCCCCAATATTAAATCAGGATCATGGAATATGTCAATAAGTGAATTCCTTCATTTTACCTAAGCTTCAGTATGCCTAGTTACAGGATGCCATAAACACTCAGCAAGGAGTTCCATGGCATCCAAACTTTAAAAAAAAAAAAAAAAAAAAAAAAAAAAAAAAAAACTTATTTAAAAAACATACAAGCATAATTTAAATTATATGAATGGAGACACAATTTCCCTTCTCTTCTCTCTTCCAAGAAGATATTGTTTTATGTAGGCAATAACATATATATAACATATAGAAAATAAACATAGCATTTTTAGTTGCTTTTTCTGTTAGAGCAGTCAGGTTTAAATTTTTTTCAATCCCCTTTTATACCAGTTTAATTACATGTAGAAATTAAGGTCAAAAAGTAGTACAATGTGGAACAAACAAGACTATAACCACAAAATTGTTCAAGGGTGTGTAAGGATGACCAAAATACCTGAGCCTACTTCCTTGTCCAAGCCCAGGGTCTTGCCTGAAGCTTGTTTCTCTCAGTCCACCCTAAGATAAAAATTCCTGACAACCTACTTTCCTGTTATACCTCAGTGTCAAATTCCTACTTGAAGCCCTTGTCCTGAGGATTATAAGGAATCCCAGTAATATGGGTGATGTTAAACTGTCCACAGAAAGTCTCAAATGCTTGACCGAAATAGCCAGTTCCATTATGTGTTTTAATCTCATTTGGAACACCCAATATAGAAAAACAGTGTAGGCAATGATTACTATTTTAGTTGCTTCTCCTGTTTTCAGGAAACTAGAAAGCCTGAAAAAGTGTCAATAGTCACATGTACATATTTTAATTTTCTAAATTAGAAAACATGAGTAGTATCATTTATCTGTAATAATTAAGTCCTCGGGGCTGGGCGGTGGTGGCGCACACCTTTAATCCCAGCACTTGGGAGGCAGAGGCAGGTGGATTTCTGAGTTCGAGGTCAGCCTGGTCTACAGAGTGAGTTCCAGGACAGCCAGGGCTACACAGAGAAACCCTGTCTTGAAAAAAAATTAAGTCCTCTAGAATTAACACCATTGTGTGGTAGAGATAGAAATTGAGGACACCAAGAACAAGCCTTTACAATTTGATGTGCACAAAATACAAAATTATTTTTTAAGCCATTACCCTTTTGATGATATAAAGAATATGCTTATATAGCCAATTGTTTCTATATAGTCTGTCTGAAATATAAATTTTATGTGCCTTGCCTTAAGGGGTATTGTCCAGGCACCTTTTAAAAGATTAATTATAATACTGTAGCTGTCTTCTGACATGCCAGAAGAGGGTGTCAGATCCCATCACAGGTGGTTGTAAGCCACCATGTGGTTGCTGGGAATGAACTCTATTTTTGCTTATGACCCTAGCCTGTAATGGATGAACCATCTCTCTAACCCCTGGATCAGCTCTCAAATATCCAGGACAGTCATTTAAAGAACATATCTTTTTTAACTTGAATTACATTTGCATAAACAATTATAAAAATAAGAACTAGCAGTATTAAAAAGGGAACAATTTTAAGCAATTGTAAACCATGATATATATATATATTATTATTATTATTATTATTATTATTATTATTAAAAGCTTGATTTTTAACATCTTAAAAATAGCTCTTATAGCACCCAAGTCAATTATCTGTGCTGAAGCATAGGGAATCTTAAAAGAATAAACATGTAATCTAATTATATGAGTTTTACTCCCACAGTTGATGCATTCTTTATGGGACACATGTATAGAAATATAAAAGTAGAGTGCAACAAATTATCTTTTGGATAACCATTATTAATTTTGCCTAAAAAGGCTTTCCAATGTAATAAATCAACCATCAATAATAATCAATTTGATTGTTGCATCATTTATTTAAAAAAAAACATTAGAGGCTTAAATCACAGCCATAAAAATATGACAGTGTACCCACTATCGTGGAATCCACTGGTCTTACCATGTTTCCCACCATCCTGAAGCAGCTGGCCTGATAGAAAGATGGAATGGCCTTTTTAAATCACAGTTACAGTGTCAGTGACATGGTGGCAACATAGATGAGGCAGGGTTCTTCATACTCTTTGAAACAGCATCTGATTTATGATACAGTTTCTCCCATAACTAGGATCCATGTGTCCAGGGCAAAAAATGTAACAGTCCCACTCACTATCACTCCTAGTGGCCCACTAGGAAAGTTGTTGCTTCCTGTTCCTGCAACCCTATGTTCTACCCACCTAGAAGTTTTGGTACTAGAGGTACTTATTCCAGGAGCCACAACAAACATTCTTTTGAGCTGGAAGCTCAGAATTACTCCTGGCCATTTTGGGCTTCTAATGCCCTTAAACTAACATGCTTAGAAAATAGTAACAGTATTAAGAAGGGTGATATGTTGAGATTACCATGAAGAAATTGGTAATTATGGAAATACCTCTCCACAATGGAGGTAAGAAGGACTATGTCTGGAGGGTAGAATATTATTTAGGACATCTGTTAGTGCTACCATGTCCTGTGATTAAAATCAATGGGAAACTACAAGAGCCTAATCCAAGCAGAATGACAAAGGGCACAGACCAATTGAGAATGTAGGTATGGGTAACTCTTCCAGGAAAAAACCCAAGACCTGCAGAGGTACTTGCAGATGGTGGGAGAAATACAGAATGGGTAGAAAAAGAAGGTAATTATAAATACATCTGAGGCCATGTGACCAGCTGCTGAAACGAAGATTATAATTGACATTAGTTTTTCTGTTATATTTTATTAAGAATACATTTGGGGTGTCCAGGTAATCCACTATATAAACAAACTCAAATAAAAAACTACATGGTCATTTCATTAGATGTTGAGAAAGCATTTGACAAAATTCAGCATCTTTTCATGTTAAAGGTCTTGGAAAGAAGAGAAATTCAAGGCCCATACTAAACATAGTAAAAGCAATATACAGCAAATCAGTAACAAACATCAAACTAAATGGAGAGAAACATAAAGCAATTCCACTAAAATCAGGGACTAGACAAGACTGCCCTCTTTCTCCATATTTATTCAATATAGTACTTGAAGTTCTAGTTAGAGCAATTAGACAACAAAGGGAGGTCAAAGGGATACAAAATGGAAAGGAAGAAGTCAAATTATCACTATTTACAGATGATATGATAGTATAATTAAGCAACCCAGAAACTCCACCAGAGAACTCCTACAGCTGATAAAAAAAAAAATTTAAAAAAAAACTTCAGCAAAGTGGTGAGATATTAAATTAACTCAAGCAAATCAGTAGCCTTCCTCTACTCAAAAGATAAACAGGCTAAGAAAGAAATTAAGAAATTAGGAAAATGACACCCTTCACAATAACCACAAACAATATAAAGTATCATGGTGTGACTCAAACCAAGCTAGTGAAAGATCTGTATGACAAGAACTTCAAGTCTCTGAAAAAAGAAATCAAAGAAGACCTCAGAAGATGGAAAAATCTTCCATGCTCATGGATTGGCAGGATTAATATAGCAAAAATGGCCATCTTGCCAAAAACAATATACAGAGTCAATGCAATCCCCACCAAAATTCCAACTCAATTCTTCATAAAGTTTGAAAGAGAAATTCTCAAATTCATCTTGAAT
This sequence comes from Apodemus agrarius, assembly GCA_964023405.1. Taxonomy (NCBI): domain Eukaryota; kingdom Metazoa; phylum Chordata; class Mammalia; order Rodentia; family Muridae; genus Apodemus; species Apodemus agrarius. Next base: position 125,009 of record OZ030011.1, on the reverse strand, counting down.
AACAAAAAAACCCAGGATAGCTAAAACTATTCTCAACAGTAAAAGAACTTTTGGGGGAATCAGTATCGCCGACCTCAAGCAGTACTACAGAGCAATAGTGTTAAAAATGGCATGGTATTGGTACAGTGACAGGCAAGTAGATCAATGGAATAGAACTGAAGACCCAGAAATGAACCCACATACCTATGGTCACTTGATCTTTGACAAAGGAGCTATAACAATCCAGTGGAAAAAAGATAACCTTTCAACAAATGGTGCTAGTTCAACTGGAGGTCAACATGCAGAAGAATGCAAATTGATCCATTCTTATATCCTTGTACTAAGCTCAAGTCCAAGTGGATCAAGGACCTCCACATAAAACCAGACACACTGAAACTAATAGAAAAGAAACTGGGGAAGAGCCTTGAGCACATGGGCACAGGGGAAAATTTCGTCAACAGAACACTAATAGCTTATGCTCTAAAATGAAGAATTGACAAATGGAACCTCTTAAAATTACAAAGTTTCTGTAAGGCAAAGGACACTGTCAATAAGACAAAAACAGCAAACAACAAATTGGGAAAAGATCTTTACCAACCCTACATCTGACAGAGGGCTAATATCCAAGATATTCAAAGAACTCAAGAAGGTAGACTCGAGAGAGCCAAATAACCCCATTAAAAAATGGAGTACAGAGCTAAACAAAGAATTTTCAACTGAGGAATATCAAATGACTAAGAAGCACCTAAAGAAAGGTTCAGGTGCAAACGACCCTGCGAGCTTAGGCCATGCACCGAGGCAGCCGGAAGCGCAGGCCTCCATATTGCAACCAGGACACAGCTGGAAAGGTGCAGGTAGAGACTCCGTCTGGGGCTAGAGCAGGGAGATCTGCTAAGCTCTCGCCCCCAGGCGGGCCCAGGCGCCTAGGCTCTGCTGCACGTCCCTGCGAGCTTAGGCCGTGCACCGAGGCAGCCGGAGCCACCCAGCTCCCCAGAACCCCGGACCAGCGATAGCGGCAGGCCTCCATATTGCAACCAGGACACAGCTGGAAAGGTGCAGGTAGAGACTCTGTCTGGGGCTAGAGCAGGGAGATCTGCTAAGCTCTCGCCCCCAGGCGGGCCCAGGCGCCTAGGCTCTGCTGCACGTCCCTGTGAGCTTAGGCCGTGCACCGAGGCAGCCGGAACCACCCAGCTCCCCAGGACCCTGACCAGCAAAAGCGGCAGGCCTCCATATTGCAACCAGGACACAGCTGGAAAGGTGCAGGTACACAGACTCGTTCTGGGGCTAGAGCAGGAAGATCTGCTAAGCTCTCGACCCCAGACAGGCCCAGTGAGGGGCGCCTAGGCTCTGCCGCACGTCCCTGCGAGCTTAGGCCGTGCACCGAGGCAGCCGGAGGCACCCAGCTCCCCAGGACTCCAGACCAGCGATAGCAGCAGGCCTCCATATTGCAACCAGAACACAGCTGGAAAGGCACAGGTAGACAGATTCCATCAGGGGCTACCGCATGGGGGGATCTGCTAGGCTCTCGCTACTTGGCAGGCCCAGCAGCGCCTGCCGAGGCTCTGCTGCACTCCCCCACACTTCCCGGAGACCTCAAGCTGTGCACAAAGTCAGTGGGTGGCAGCCAGCTCTTGATCCCATTGAGCAGCAATCACGCATAACCACCAGTAGAAAAACAACAGGTAAGCCCAGCCTCACAGGAGATTCAAACACCAGCCAGTGACAACAAGGTCAACTAACACCAGAAATAACAAGATGGCAAAAGGTAAACGAAGGAATGTCACTAACAGAAATCAAGGCAACATGACAGCATCTGAACCCAGTTTGCCAACAACAGGAAGCCCTAGATACCCCCAAACACCAGAAAAACAAGACTTGGATATAAAATCACTGGTCAGGATGCTGGTAGCTGAACACGTAGAAAATTCTCGTAAAGAAATAGAGGAGAAAATGGATCAAAAGTTAGAAGCATTTACAAGGCAAATACAAAAATCACTTCAAAAAATGCAGGAGAAGATGGATCAAAAAGAAGAAGACAATAAGAAAGAAAGACAAAAATCACTTAAAGAAATACAGAAGAACGTTGGCCAACAAGTAGAAGCTATGAAAGAGGAAACACAAAAATCTATTAAAGAAATACATGAAAACACAATCAAGCAAGCGAAAGATCTGAGCATATCGATCCAGGTACTAAAAACAGAAGTAGAAACAACTAAGAAATCACAGAGGGAGACAACATTGGAGATAGAAAATCTTGGGAAGAAATCAGGGGCCATAGATGCAAATATCAACAATAGAATACAAGAGATAGAAGACAGAATATCAGAAGCCGAAGATACCATAGGAACCATTGATTCAACAGTCAAAGAAAATACTAAATGCAAAAAGGCTGTAACCCAAAACATCCAGGAAATCCAGGACACAATGAGAAGACCAAACCTAAGGATTATAGGTATAGACGAGAATGAATATTTACAAGTTAAAGGGCCAGCTAATATCTTCTACAAAATTATGGAAGAAAACTTCCCCAACCTAAAGAGAGAGATGCCCATGAATATACAAGAAGCCTATAGAACCCCAAACAGACTGGATCAGAACAGAAATACATCCCGTCACATAATAATCAAAACTCCAAATGTACTAAACAAAGAAAGAATACTAAAGGCAGCAAGAGAAAAAGGCCAAGTAACTTATAAAGGAAGACCTATCAGAATAACACCAGACTTCTCACCTGAGACCATGAAAGCTAGAAGATCCTGGGCAGATATCATGCAAACTCTAAGAGAACACTAACTTCAGCCAAAACTACTTTACCCAGCAAAGCTCTCAATCGCCATAGATGGAGACATCAAGGTATTCCATGACAAAACCAAATTTGCAAGATATCTTTCCACAAATCCAGCCCTACAAAGGATAATAGGGGGAAAACACCAAGACAAGGACGGAAACTACACCCGGGAAGAAGCAAGATAGAAACCTCCTCTCATCAAACCCAAAAGAAGATAACCTCTCAAATATAAATAAATAAATAAATATAATTTCAAAAATGTCTGGAGGTAATAATTACTATTCCTTAATATCTCTTAACATCAATGGACTCAATTCCCCAATAAAAGACATAGATTAACAGACTGGATACAGAAACAGGACCCTACATTTTGCTGCATACAGGAAACACATCTCAGTGTTAAAGACAAACACTGCCTTAGAGTAAAAGGCTGGAAGACAATTTTACAAGCAAATGGTCTCAGGAAACAAGCTGGAGTAGCCATTCTAATATCAGATAAAATTGACTTCCAACCTAAAATCATCAAAAGAGACTCAGAAGGTCACTTCTTGCTTGTCAAAGGGAAAATCCACCAAGAAGAGCTCTCAATACTGAACATCTATGCTCCAAATGCAAGGGCACCCTCATTCATAAAAGAAACCTTACTAAAGCTTAAAGCACACATTACACCTAACACAATAATTGTGGGTGACTTCAACACTCCACTCTCCTCAATGGACCGGTCAGGAAAGCAGAAACTAAACAGGGACACAGTGAGACTAATTGAAACTCTGGACCAATTGGATTTAACAGATATATATAGAACATTTCATCCTAAAGCTAAAGAATATACCTTTTTCTCAGCTCTACATGGTACCTTCTCCAAAATAGACCATATAATTGGTCACAAGACAGATGTCAACAAATACAAGAAGATCGAGCTAATCCCATGCCTCCTATCAGATCACCATGGAGTAAGAGTGGTCTTCAATAGCAACAAAAACAACAGAAAGCCCACACACACATGGAAACTGAACAATACTCTACTCAATGACACCTTGGTCAAGGAAGAAATAAAAAAAGAAATCAAAGACTTTTTAGAATTCAATGAAAATGAAGGTACAACCTACCCAAATCTATGGGACACAATGAAAGCAGTGCTTAGAGGAAAACTCATAGCTCTAAGTGCATCCAAAAAGAAACTGGAGAGAGCATACACTAGCACCTTAACGGCACACCTTAAAGCCCTGGAAGAAAAACAAGTTAATTCACCCAGGAGGAGTAGAAGACAAGAAATCATCAAACTCAGGGCTGAAATCAATCAAATAGAAACAAAGGAAACCATACAAAGAATCAACAAGACCAGGAGTTGGTTCTTTGAGAAAATCAACAAGATAGATAAACCCCTAGCCAGACTAACCAAAGAACACAGAGACAGCATCCAAATTAACAAAATTAGAAATGAAAAGGGAGACATAACAACAGAAACTGAGGAAATTCAAAAGATCGTAAGATGCTACTACAAAGGTCTATACTCAAAACAACTGGAGAATCTAGAGGAAATGGACAATTTCCTAGACAGATACCAAATGCCAAAATTAAATCAGCATCAAATAGAGCAGCTAAATAGTCCCATAACCCCTAACGAAATAGAAGGGGTTATAGAAAGCCTCCCAACCAAGAAAAGTACGGGACCAGATGGTTTTAGTGCAGAATTCTACCAGACCTTCAAAGAAGTCTTAACACCAATACTTTTCAAACTATTCCACAAAATAGAGACAGAAGGGATACTGCCCAAGTCATTCTTTGAAGCCACAATTACCCTGATACCAAAACCACACAAAGATCGAACTAAGAAAGAGAACTACAGGCCAATTTCTCTTATGAATATGGATGCAAAAATACTAACTAAAATTCTTGCCAAGCGAATCCAAGAGCACATCAAAATGATCATTCACCATGATCAAGTAGGCTTCATCCCAGGGATGCAGGGATGGTTCAACATACAGAAATCCATCAATGTAATCCACTACATAAACAAACTAAAAGAAAAAAACCACATGGTCATCTCATTAGATACTGAAAAAGCATTCAACAAAATTCAGCATCCTTTCATGCTAAAAGTCATGGAAAGAGCAGGAATTCAAGGCCCATACCTAAACATAGTAAAAGCAATCTACAGCAAACCAGTAGCCAACATCAAAATAAATGGAGAGAAACTTGAAGCAATCCCACTAAAATCAGGGACTAGACAAGGCTGCCCTCTCTCTCCAAATCTTTTCAATATAGTACTTGAAGTTCTAGCGAGAGCAATTAGACAACATAAGGAAGTCAAAGGGATACAAATTGAAAAGGAAGAAGTCAAACTATCATTATTTGCAGATGATATGATAGTTTACTTGAGTGACCCAAAAAACTCCACCAGAGAACTTCTACAGCTGATAAACAACTTCAGCAAAGTGGCTGGTTATAAAATTAACTCAAGCAAATCAGTAGCCTTCTTGTACTCAAAGGACAAGCAGGCTGAGAAAGAAGTTAGGGAAATAACACCCTTCACAATAGCCACAAACAATATAAAGTAAGTTGGCGTAACTCTAACCAAACAAGCGAATGATCTGTATGACAGGAACTTTGAGTCCTTGAAGAAAGAAATCAAAGAAGACCTCAGAAGATGGAAAAATATTTCTTGCTCCTGGATTGGCAGGATCAATATAGTAAAAATGGCCATCTTACCAAAAGCAATACACAGATTCAATGCGATCCCCATCAAAATCCCAACTCAATTCTTCATAGATCTAGAAAGAGCAATTCTCAAATTCATCTGGAGCAACAAAAAACCCAGGATAGCTAAAACTATTCTCAACAATAAAAGGACTTCTGGGGGAATCAATATCCCTGACCTTAAGCAGTACTACAGAGCAATTGTGTTAAAAACTGCATGGTATTGGTACAGCAACAGGCAAGTAGATCAATGGAATAGGATTGAAGACCCAGAAATTAACCCACAGACTTATGGTCACTTGATCTTTGATAAAGGAGCCACAACCATCCAGTGGAAAAAAGATAGCCTCTTCAACAAATGGTGCTGGTTCAACTGGAGGTCATCATGCAGAAGAATGCGAATTGATCCACTCTTATCTCCTTGCACTAAGATCAACTCCAAGTGGGTCAAGAACCTCCACAAAAAACCAGACACACTGAAACTATTAGTAAAGAAACTTGGGAAGACCCTAGAAGACATAGGCACAGGGGGAAAGTTCCTGAACAGAACACCAATAGCTTATGCTCTAAGATCAAGAATTGACAAATGGGACCTCATAAAATTACAAAGTTTCTGCAAGGCAAAGGACACTGTCAGAAGGACAAAACGACAACCAACAAAGTGGGAAAAGATCTTCACCAACCCCACATCCGACAGAGGGCTAATATCCAATATATACAAAGAACTCAAGAAGTTAGACCCCAAAGAACCAAGTAACCCTATCAAAAAATGAGGCACAGAGCTAAACAAATAATTTTCACCAGAAGAAATTCAGATGGCTGAGAAACACCTTAAGAGATCTTCAACATCGTTAGTCATCAGAGAAATGCAAATCAAAAGAACCCTGAGATTCCACCTCACACCAGTCAGAATGGCTAAGATTAAAAACTCAAGAGAAGACAAATGCTGGCGAGGATGTGGAGAAAGAGGAACACTCCTCCACTGTTGGTGGGATTGCAAAATGGTAAAACCACTCTGGAAATCAGTGTGGCGGTTCCTCAGAAAATTGGGCATGTCACTTCCAGAGGACCCTGGCATACCACTCCTGGGCATATACCCAGAGGATTCCCCTGCATACAATAAAGACACATGCTCCACTATGTTTATAGCTGCCTTGTTTATAATAGCCAGAAATTGGAAGGAGCCCAAATATCCCTCAAAGGAGGAATGGATACAGAAAATGTGGTATATTTATACAATGGAATACTACTCAGCAATTAAAAATAATGAATTCATGCAATTTGTAGGTAAATGGTTAGACCTGGAAAATATCATCCTGAGTGAGCTAACCCAATCACAAAAGAATACACATGAAATGCAATCACTGATAAGTGGATATTAATGAGCCCAGAAGCCCTAAATACTCAAGGCACAATTAGGAAGTCAAATGATTCCCAAGAAGAAAGGAGAGGACCCTGGGCCTGGAAAGATTGGATCCAGTTTTGTAGAGAAACTGTGGGGGGAGGGGGAATGATTGGGGAATAGTTGGGGGGAGAGGAACTATGGGACATAGGGAGGGGGGAACTAGGAAAGGGGAAAGCCTTTGGAATGTAAACATAGAATATAGAAAATAAAAAAAATAAATGCAGGGGAAACATCAATAGGGTAGAAGCTCTTACAATCCAAACACACACACACACACACACACACACACACACACACACAAAAAAAAAAAAAAAAAAACCACACTTAAAGAACTCCAGGAGAATATGGGCCATCAGACAGAAACCAATAAAGAGGAAATGAGAAAATCAGTTAAAGAAATGCAGGAGAACTTGAAACAACAGGCAGAAGTCATGAACGAGGGAGCACAAAAATATATGAAAGAATTACATAAAAACACAAACAAACAAATGAAGGAACTGAGCAAAACCATCCAAGATCTGAACACAGAGGTAGAAACAACTAAGAAATCACAAAAGGAGGCAACTTTGGAGATAGAAAACCTTGGGAAGGAATCAGGGGTGGTAGATGCAAACATCAACAACAGAATACAAGAGATAGAAATAAGAATCTCAGATGCTGAAGATAACATAGTAACCATTGACTCCACAGTCAAAGAAAACGCAAAATCCAAAAGGCTTGTAACCCAAAACATCCAGGAAATCCAGGACACAATGAGAAGACCAAACCTAAGGATTATAGGGATAGATGAGAGTGAAGATCTACAACTTAAAGGGCCAGCAAATATCTTTAACAAAATTATGGAAGAAAACTTCCCTAACTTAAAGAAAGAGATGCCCATGAATATACAAGAAGCCTACAGAACTCCAAACAGACTGGACCAGAACAGAAACACCTCCCGTCACATAATAATCAAAACCCCAAATGTACTAAACAAAGAAAGAATATTAAAGGCAGTAAGAGAAAAAGGCCAAGTAACGAATAAAGGAAGATCTATCAGAATCACACCAGACTTCTCTCCAGAAACCATGAAAGCTAGAAGATCCTGGGCAGACCTCATGCAGACCCTAAGAGAACACAAATGTCAGCCAAGACTACTATACCCAGCAAAACTCTCAATCAACATAGATGGAGAAATCAAAATATTCCATGACAGGACCAAATTTACACAATATCTTTCCACTAACCCAGGTCTACAAAGGATAATAGGAGGAAAACTCCAATACAAGGAAGGGAACTGCACCCAAGAAAAAGCAAGACAGTAACCTTCTTCCATCAAACTCATAGGAAGATAACTACTCAAAAACAAAAATAACATCAAAAATGTCAGGAAGTAATAATCTCTATTACTTAATATCTCTTAACATCAATGGACTCAATTCCCCAATAAAAAGACATAGACTAACAGACTGGATATGGAAACAAAACCCTACATTTTGCTGCTTACAGGAAACACACCTCAGAGTCAAAGACAAACACTACCTTAGAGTAAAAGGATGGAAGACAATTTTGCAAGCAAATGGTCACAGGAAGCAAGCTGGAATAGCCATTTTAATATCAGATAAAATTGACTTTCAACCCAAAGTCATCAAAAGAGACACAGAAGGTCACTTCTTGCTAGTCAAAGGAAGAATCCACCAAGAAGAACTCACAATTCTAAACATCTACGCTCCAAATGTAAGGGCACCCTCATTCATAAAAGAAACTGTACTAAAGCTCAAAGCACACATTGCACCTAACACAATGATTGTGGGGGACCTCAATACTCCACTATCCACAGTGGACCGACCAGGAAAACAGAAACTAAACAGGGACATGGAGAAACTCATCAAAACTTTGGACCAATTGGATTTAACAGATATATATAGAACATTTCACCCTAAAGCAAAAGACTATACCTTTTTCTCAGCCCCTCATGGTACCTTCTCCAAAATCGACCATATAATTGGACACAAGACAGAGATCTCAACAAATATAAAAAGATCGAACTAATCCCATGCCTCTTATCAGATCACCATGGAGTAAGAGTGTTCTTCAATAGCAACAAAAACAACAAAAAATCATCATACACGTGGAGGCTGAACAATATTCTACTCAATGATACTTTAGTCCAGGAAGAAATAAAGAAAGAAATGAAAGAATTCTTAGAACTTAATGAAAATGAAGGCAAAACATACCCAAATCTATGGCACACAATGAAAGCAGTGCTTAGAGGAAAACTCATAGCCCTGAGTGTCTCCAAAAAGAAACAGGAGAGAGCATATACTAGCAACTTAATGGTGCACTTGAAAGCTCTGGAACAAAAAGAAGCAATTTCACCCAGGAGGAGTAGAAGACAGGAAATCATCAAACTCAGGGCTGAAATCAATCAAGTTGAAACAAAGAGAACCATACAAATAATCAACAAAACCAGGAGCTGGTTCTTTGAGAAAATCAACAAGATAGATAAACCCCTAGCAAGACTTACCAAAGGGCACAGAGACAGTATTCAAATTAACAAAATTAGAAATGAAAAGGGAGATATAACAACAGAAACTGAGGAAATTCAAAAAATCATCAGATCCTACTACAAAAACCTATACTCAACACAACTGGAGAATCTGGAGGAAATGGACAATTTCCTAGTTACCAAATACCAAAATTAAACCAGGATCAAATAGATCGTCTAAACAGACCCATAACCCCCAAAGAAATAGAAGGGGTCATAGACAGTCTTCCAACCAAAAAGAGCACAGGACCAGACAGTTTTAGTGCAGAATTCTATCAGACCTTCAAAGAAGTCCTGATACCGATACTCTTCAAACTATTCCACAAAATAGAAACAGAAGGAACACTACCCAACTCATTCTATGAAGCCACAATTACCCTGATACCAAAACCACACAAAGATCCAACTAAGAAAGAGAACTACAGGCCAATTTCTCTTATGAATATCGATGCAAAAATACTAAACAAAATACTTGCCAACCGAATCCAAGAACACATCAAAAGGATCATTCACCATGATCAAGTTGGCTTCATCCCAGGGATGCAGGGATGGTTCAATATACGGAAATCCATCAACGTAATCCACTACATAAACAAACTCAAAGAAAAAAACCACATGGTCATCTCATTGGATGCTGAAAAAGCATTTGACAAAATTCAGCATCCTTTCATGCTAAAGGTCTTAGAAAGAGCAGGAATTCAAGGCCCATATCTAAACATAGTAAAAGCAATATACAACAGACCAGTAGCCAACATCAAGGTAAACGGAGAAAAACTTGAAGCAATCCCACTAAAATCAGAGACTAGACAAGGCTGCCCCCTCTCACCATATCTCATCAATACAGTGCTTGAGGTACTAGCTAGAGCAATTCGACAACAGAGGGAAGTCAAAGGGATACAAATCGGAAAGGAAGAAGTCAAACTATCACTATTCGCAGATGATATGATAGTATACTTAAGTGACCCAAAAACCTCCACCAGAGAACTCCTGCAACTGATAAACAACTTCAGCAAAGTGGCTGGCTATAAAATCAACTCAAGCAAATCAGTAGCCTTCCTATACACAAAGGATAAGCAGGCCGAGAAAGAAATTAGGGAAATGACACCCTTCACAATAGCCACAAATGATATAAAGTATCTTGGAGTGACGCTAACCAAACATGTGAAAGATTTATATGACAAAAACTTCAGGTCTCTGAAGAGGGAAATTGAAGAAGACATCAGAAAATGGGAAAATCTTCCATGCTCGTGGGTTGGCAGGACTAATATAGTCAAAATGGCAATCTTGCCCAAAGCAATATACAGATTCAATGCAATCCCCATCAAAATCCCAACTCAGTTCTTCATAGAATTAGAAAGAACAATTCTCAAATTCATCTGGAATAACAAAAAACCCAGGATAGCTAAAACTATCATCAACAGCAAAAGAACTTCTGGGGGAATCAATATCCCGGACCTCAAGCAATATTACAGAGCAGTAGTATTAAAAACTGCATGGTATTGGTTCAGTGACAGGGAGGCAGATCAATGGAATAGGATCGAAGACCCAGAATTGAACCCACACATCTATGGCCAATTGATCTTCGATAAAGGAGCTGAAAACATCCAGTGGAAAAAAGATAGCCTTTTCAACAAATGGTGCTGGCTCAACTGGAGGTCAACATGCAGAAGAATGAGAATTGATCCACTCTTATCTCCTTGCACTAAGCTCAACTCCAAGTGGATCCAGGACCTCCACATAAAACCAGACACACTAAAACTAATAGAAAAGAAACTGGGGAAGACCCTTGAAGACATCGGCTCAGGGGAAAAATTCCTGAACAGAACACCAATTGCTTATGCTCTAAGAGCAAGAATACACAAATGGGACCTCATAAAACTACAAAGTTTCTGTAAGGCAAAAGACACTGTCAAAAGGATAAATCGGCAACCAACAAATTGGGAAAAAATCTTCACCAACCCCACATCCGACAGAGGGCTAATTTCCAATGTATACAAAGAACTCAAGAGGTTAGGCCCCAGAAAACCAAATAACCCTATCCAAAAATGGGGTACAGAGCTAAACAGAGACTTTTCACCTGAAGAAATTCGGATGGCTGAGAAACACCTTAAAAAATGTTCAACATCATTAGTCATTAGGGAAATGCAAATTAAAACAACCCTGAGATTTCACCTCACACCAGTCAGAATGGCTAAGATTAAAAACTCAGAAGACATCAGGTGTTGGCGAGGATGTGGAGAAAGAGGAACACTCCTCCACTGCTGGTGGGAATGCAAGCTGGTACAACCACTCTGGAAATCAGTCTGGCGGTTCCTCAGAAAACTGGACGTTATACTTCCGGAGGACCCAGCCATACCACTCCTGGGAATATACCCAGAAGATTCCCCAGCATGCAATAAGGATACATGTTCCACTATGTTCATAGCAGCCTTATATATAATAGCCAGAAGCTGGAAAGAACCCAGATGTCCCTCAACAGAGGAATGGATACAAAAAATGTGGTATATATACACAATGGAGTACTATTCAGCCATTAGAAACAATGAATTCATGAAATTCTTAGAGAAATGGTTGGAGCTGGAGAACGTCATACTAAGTGAGGTGACCCAGTCTCAAAAGAATACCCATGGTATGCACTCACTGATAAGTGGATATTAGCCTAGAAGCTTGGACCACCAAAGACATAAATCACATATCAAGTGATGTCTCACAAGAAGAAAGGAGTGGACACTGGTGCTAGAATCAACCAAAACATCATTGTGGGGGAGTACAAGAACAGTGAGGTGGGAGGGGGTGGATGAGGGAACAGGGGGAGGGAAAAGGGCATGTGGGACCTTTGGGGGTGGGGAACCAGAAAAAGGGAAATGAATTGTAAATATAGGATATATCCAATAAATAAAAAAAAATAAAAATCAAAAAAATTAAAAAGAAAGGTTCAACATTCTTAGTCATCAGGAAAATACAAATCAAAACAACCCTAACATTTCACCTCATACCACTCAGAATGGCTAAGATCAAAAACTCAGTAGGAAACAGGTGCTAGCGAGGATGTGGAGAAAGAGGAACATCCTCCACTGCTGTTTGGGTTGCAAGCTGGTGCAACCACTCTGGAAATCAGTCTGGCGGTTCTTCAGAAAACTGGGCATGATACTACCGGTGAACCCTGTTATACCACTCCTGAGCATATACCCAGAGGATTCTCCAGCGTGTAATAAGGACACATGTTCCACTATGTTCATAGCAGCCTTATTTATAATAGCCAGAATCTGGAAAGAACCCAGATGTCCCTCAACAAAGGAATGGATACCGAAAATGTGGTATTTTACACTATGGAATACTGCTCAGCTATTAAAAACAATGAATTCATGAAATTCTTAGGCAAGTGGGTGGAACTGGAGATTGTCATCCTGAGTGAGGAGACCCAATCACAAAAGAACACACATGGTATGCACTCACTGATAAGCAGACATTAGTCCAGAAGCCCCCAGAATACCCAAGAAATAACTCACATATAAAATGATGCCCAAGAAGAAGGAAGGAGAGGCCCTGGTCCTGGAAAGGCTCAGTGCAGAAGTGTAGGGGAATACCAGGACAGGGAAGTGGGAAGGGGTTGATTGGGGAACAGGGAGAGGGAAGAGGACTTATGGGACTTTTGTGGAGGGGGGATGCAGGAAAGGGAAAATAATTTGAAATGTAAATAAAGAATATATCAAATAAAAAATATATAAAAATAAAATAAATTTAAAAAATTTTTAAAGAATTAACAAATGGGGACCTCATAAAATTACAAAACTTCTGTAAGGCAAAGGACACTGTCAATAGGACAAAATGACAACCAGCAAATTGGGAAAAGATCTTTACCAACTCTACATCTGACAGAGGGCAAATATTCAATAGATACTAATAGCTATTAAAAAATAGGGTACAGAGCTAAACAAAGAATTTTCAACTGAGGAATATCGAATGGCTGAGAAGCACCTAAAGAAATGTTCAACATCCTTAGTCATCAGGGAAATGCAAATCAAAACAACACTGAGATTTCACCTCAAACAGGTCAGAATGGCCAAGATCAAAAACTCAGTAGACAGAAGGCACTGGCAAGGATGTGGAGAAAGAGGAACATTCCTCCACTGCTTGTGGGATTGCAAGCTGATACAACCACTCTGAAAATCAGTTTGGCAGTTCCTCAGAAAATTGGGCATAATACTACCAGAGAACCCTGCTATACCACTCTTGGGCATACACCCAGATGATTCTCCAGCATGTGATAAGGACACATGCTCCACTATGGTCATAGTAGCCTTATTTATAATGGCCAGAAGCTGGAAAGAACCCAGATGTCACTCAACAGAGGAATGGATACAGAAAATGTGGTACATTTACACAGTGGAGTATTACTGTGTAATACTATTAAAACAATTAATTTATGAAATTCTTAAGCAAGTGGATGGAACTAGAAAATATCATCCTGAGTGTGGTAACCCAATCACAAAAGAACACACAAAGTGTGTTCTTTTGTGCACTTACTGGTAAATGGATATTAGCCCAGAAGCCTGGAATACCCAAGATACAATTCACAAACCAAATAAAGCTCAAGAGGAAGGAAGAACAAAGTATGACTACTCTGGTCCTTCTTAGAAGGAGGTACAAAATACCCACAGGAGGAGATTCAGTGACAAAGTGTGGAGCAAGACTGAGGGAAAGACCATATGGATACTGCCCCCACCTAGGGATCCATTCCATATAGTTACAAAACCCAGGCACTGTTATGGATGCTAACAAGGGCTTGCTGACAGGAGCCTGATATAGTTGTCACCTGGAAAACTCTGCCAGTGCATGACAAATACAGAGGGGGACACTCTCAGTCAACCATTCAACTGAGCACAGGTTCCCCAATGGAGGAGCTAGAGAAGGGAACCAAGGAACTGAAGAGGTTTGCAGTGCCATAGGAGGAACAACAATAAGAACCACCCAGTACTCTCAGAGCTCTCAGGGACTAAACCACAAACCAAAGAGTACACATGGAGGGACCCATGACTCCAGATACATATATGCAGCAGAGGATGGCCTTGTTGGACATCAAAGGGAGGAGAGGCCCTTGGATCTGAGAAAGATAAATGCTTCAGTATAGGGGAATGCCAGAACAAGGAAGTGGGAGTGGGTGGATTGGTGAACAGGGGGAGTGGGGATGGGATAGGGGGTTTTCAGGGGGAAACCAGGAAAGGGGACAACATTTGAATTCTAATTAAAGAATTTGGACACTGTCAGAAGGACAAAACGACAACCAACAAAGTGGGAAAAGATCTTCACCAACCCCACATCCGACAGAGGGCTAATATCCAATATATACAAAGAACTCAAGAAGTTAGACCCCAAAGAACCAAGTAACCCTATCAAAAAATGGGGCACAGAGCTAAACAAATAATTTTCACCAGAAGAAATTCGGATGGCTGAGAAACACCTTAAGAGATCTTCAACATCATTAGTCATCAGAGAAATGCAAATCAAAACAACCCTGAGATTCCACCTCACACCAGTCAGAATGGCTAAGATTAAAAACTCAAGAGAAGACAAATGCTGGCGAGGATGTGGAGAAAGAGGAACACTCCTCCACTGTTGGTGGGATTGCAAAATGGTAAAACCACTCTGGAAATCAGTGTGGCGGTTCCTCAGAAAATTGGGCATGTTCCTTCCAGAGGACCCTGGCATACCACTCCTGGGCATATACCCAGAGGATTCCCCTGCATACAATAAAGACACATGCTCCACTATGTTTATAGCTGCCTTGTTTATAATAGCCAGAAATTGGAAGGAGCCCAAATATCCCTCAAAGGAGGAATGGATACAGAAAATGTGGTATATTTATACAATGGAATACTACTCAGCAATTAAAAATAATGAATTCATGCAATTTGTAGGTAAATGGTTAGACCTGGAAAATATCATCCTGAGTGAGCTAACCCAATCACAAAAGAATACACATGAAATGCAATCACTGATAAGTGGATATTAATGAGCCCAGAAGCCCTAAATACTCAAGGCACAATTAGGAAGTCAAATGATTCCCAAGAAGAAAGGAGAGGACCCTGGGCCTGGAAAGATTGGATCCAGTTTTGTAGAGAAACTGTGGGGGGAGGGGGAATGATTGGGGAATAGTTGGGGGCAGAGGAACTATGGGACATAGGGAGGGGGGAACTGGGAAAGGGGAAAGCCTTTGGAATGTAAACATAGAATATAGAAAATAAAAAAATAAATAAATAAAATAAAATAAAACAATTTGACCAGTAAAAAAAAAAAAAAAAAAAAAAAAAAGAACACACCAATGACTCAATGGCTCAATATTTCACTGAGAAAGAATGATTGATTTGAAGTAAACCTTGAATCATCCAGAAGTTTGTTTAATTTGGGAAAGAATATGTTTCTGTTTTATTTGATATTTTTAATGAACCCTGTACATTATGAAGCATCTGATTTTTTCTTAAATAGCAACATGAGTATCAGGTGACTGATAGCATGCTTGTCTTTTGCAAACAACATAATACTGGTCTTCTAGAAGCAAGGCTTCCCAGACAATAGAAAGAAGCTACTTGTCAATGCACATAACAGGAAAGACTGATGATGTGCCCAAGCAGAAATCTTATAGTTGATACTAAGGAAGAATACATATTGGAATAAATGATTTATCCATTTTTTGTACCTGACAGGGTGTTATTATCTTTCTAAGTATTAAATATCAACTTGCAATAAAAATCTAAAATAATGCCAAAAGAAAATAAACTGGGTGAACTACTTTGAAGCAATACTGATTTCTAAAGCATTCTGTAACCTGGTTACTGCTTTCTAGATTATTATAAAAATAGCATGATCACTGTATTCTCACTGCCAAGGATATTGGAAAAGTTCAATGAGAGTGAAGGGAATAAAAAGACTGATGGGATGTTTACTGTGCAAATCTCAGCTCAACAAATAATGCAATATTACTTCTTTTCACTAATTCATATTTTATGAGAACTATTTTTAAGTGTGTTCTTTCTCTGTTGACTTTGATTATACTTAAGAGAGTCTACAACACTCAGAAAACATTTGTACTTATTTATCTCAGTGAACTTACTAATTTATTTAGCAGAGTATGTCTGATTTATCTGTATCTATTCCCTGAATACAAAGTAATACTACTTTGGTATTTGTTGGCTACCTTGACTACATTTATGATAGTATTTGTGATTGCTAATGAAGGACAGATTAGTTCTTAGGCATTCTCTAAAAGAAAGAATAGCTTTATAATCATGGGTTTTTTCATTTTTATTGGTTATTTTATTTATTTACATTTCAAATGTTATCCCCTTTCACAACTTCCCTGCCACAAGCCCCCCCCCACTCCTCCCTCACCCCTGCCTCTCTGAGGGTGCTCCACACTCCTCTCCCAGTGATGCCAGATAAGGCAATCCTCTGCTACACATCCAGCTGGAGCCATGTACTCTTTGGTTGATGGTTTAGTCCCTGGAAGCTTTGGGGGGTCAGGTTGGTTGATATTGTTGTTCTTCCTATGAGGTTGCAAACCCTTTTAGTTCCTTCAATCCTTGCCCTAACTTCTCCATTGGGGTCCCCGCACTCAGTCCAATGTTTTGTTGTATCTGTACTGGTTCAGCTCTGGCAGAGCCTCTCAGGAGACAGCTATACTAGGCTCCTGTCATTAAGTACTTCTTGGCATCAGCCATAGTGTCTGGGTTTGGTATCTGCAGATGGGATGGAACCCTAGGTGGGGCTGTCTCTGGATGGCCTTTCCTTCAGTTTCTGCTCCACTCTTTGCCCCTGCATTTCCTTTTGGCAAGAGGAATTCTGGCTTACTATTTTTGAAGTGGGTGGGTGGTCCTATCACTCAACTGTGCCTATCCACTGGATATGGTCTCTACAGGTTCCCAGGTGGTTTTCCATCCAAGTACTAACCAGGCCTGGCCCTGCTTAGCTTCTGAGATCAGACAAGATCAGGCGCTTTCAAGGAGGTATGGCAGTAGAACTAAATATGTATATTTAAGTACTGTCTAGACATTAAATGTTTAAAAGCACTGGCTACTCTTCCCAAGGACACATTCACATGGTGACAAACAACAATCTGTGGCTCAAGTTCCAATGGATCCAGTCTTCTCATTTCTATGGTTACCGTTGTACACTTGCATGCATGCAGGTAAAACACTAATATATAAATTAATCTTTAACCAAATAAATTGTGACATATCCAAAACACCGTAAAACACCCAAAACTTTGTCTCAACTTTCTTTTTTTCCCAAGGCAGGGTTTGTCTGTGTAGCCCTGGCTGTCCTGAAACTCACCCTGTAGACCAAACTGGCCTTGAACTCAGAAATCCACCTACCTCCCAAGTGCTGTTATTAAAGGAGTGCACCACCACTGCCCAGCTGTCTCATCTTTCTTTTTTTTAACTTTTTTTAAATTTTATTTATTTTTTATTAGATATATTCTTTGTTTACATTTCAAATGTTGTCCCTTTTCTGGTACCACCCCCCAAAAAAATCCCATAAGCCATCTCCCCTCCCCCTATTCCCTAATCAACCCTCTCCTGCTTCCCTGTCCTGGTATTCCTCTACACTGCAGCATTGAGCCTATCCAGGACCAAAGGCCTCTCCTCTCTTTTGTGTCTGTCTCATCTTTCTAAATGTTCTCAGAAAGGCTTCATAGCCACTTGGCCTGTAGAAGTCAGTCAGCACACAGACATATCAGGGCTAAGAGAATTTTGAGTATGAGAGTGATTTCTCTTTGTCTATCCCTTCTCAGAGATTTTGAAATGTAAAAATGTTGCTGTTTTATAATCTTAAATTTCTTGTTTGAGCTTTTTATACTATAAAACTTCTCAAAATTTGTTTGGGTTTTCTACATTACTTTGGCCTCCCTGATTCCAGTTTTTTAAAATGTCGTGGGTGAAGAATATAAGAAGGAGAGCAACACTATAAAGTAATTGCCATTGGAAGAAAACTCAGCAAAAATTTAAAAGAGTAAAACTATAAGGAATAGCAAAGAAATAATAAAGCTTGTTAATTTGGAAAGACCGAGAAAATTTGTGACAGACAACTCAAGAGGAGAGAAGTTTTGAACTATAACAAAATATTTTCAAAATCTCAGTCTTCAGTTTTGCAAGCAATTCTGCTAAAAAATTTCCCATCTGAGCTAAAATTAAAAATGCCCTTGAGAGGCAAATTATTACAAACTCACAAAGGATTCAGTATATTTATGTCTATTAAATAAATTTAATAATAATTTTCAACTTTCAACAAAAAAGCCAGTAGGTTCAGATATCTTCACTGAACTCTATCAAGAACTTTAAAAAATATACATATTCTTCACAATTTTTCAGCAAACAGAGGCAGAAGACTGAGTCATATAATGACACCAATGTTAACCTTGTGACCAAACCAGAAAAAGGTAATAAAAGTACAGAAACTAAAAGCTATATTCTCTTATGAACATAGATTAAAAAACAGAGTAAAACATAGCAAATATAAAATTATTACCAAAATATACATATTTCACTAGTGTGAAAATTCTCATAATATTTTAATATTCCCAAAATATGAATACTTATTATCCCCCAACATCTGAGTATATAATTGTGGTATAAAGGTATTTTATAAGATATTACACAACAATGAAAATAGTGATTTATAAATACATGCAGCAATATAGATGAAAATCACAATTTCAAATTAAAGAAGGCAATAGTCTCTATTGTTTCATTGATATAAAATACAATAGTTACAATGCATGCTACTATCATTTAGGATTCTGATCAGTCTTGAAGGTTGATGGGATAGATTGTGAATGGAAACATATACTTAGGAGCTTAGACTCTTAGTTTGGGTGGTTGGCTATATTAATGTGCTCACTTTGCAAAATGCCATGTCTGTACACTTTACTGAATTTTTAAATACATTTTATAATTCCCCCAAAGATAAAATACTGAGTTACTGTACTGCAAGTACTGAAAATGTTAGTAACTAGCTATAAAAACTCACACTACCTAAGTTTAAAACTAAACTTCCAAATTGATTTTAATATAACAAGGGCTATTGTTAGGAGGAAGTAAGGTCAAAAGACATGGAACATGACAAGTTCATAAGTATAAATTTTGACACCTATGTGATGAGATTCAGACTTGTCAGAATCACCAGAATAGAAAAAGTGAATGATATATTACCTCTTTCTAATTACTTTTTGTATTATCCAGAGAATAATTATCTTAAGTGCAGTGAACCAAGAGGTCATGGACAAGCACCACATGCCGTAACTATCAAGTGAATATAAAATGAAATAACATAAAATAAAATTTGCCTCCATGTGGTGACAGAGAATGCCAATGCTATTTTTGTCTGTGTGCCCTGGTGAGAGGATTATTGCCACTGTCAACCTGTCTGTTAATATTGTACATAGAGAAGGGGGTTTGTTGGGAATGGAATTTTTGGATAGAGGAAGAAACTCAGAAGCCTCCAGCAGTGAATTAAGTGGTAGGAGGAAGGATGCATTACAAAGATAATTTGTGAAGTTCCATGCCTGTAAGCATAAACAAGAAGAATGATGAGCTAAATATGTGTAGGGTTTTTTTTGTCAAGCAAGACTAAGCACAAATATAAAAATAGCATAAAATCTAAAATTAAAAAAATAAAATAATTGTAACTATTTGGAACACACACACAAATACACACATATATATATGCATATGTGCGTGTAATTTATCATGACAAATAAAATAAATGGAATAATGTTGATCTTACAGAACAAAGGGTTTTTTGTTTAACCCTGAAATGTGATCTGTCCTGGAGAACATTCTGTGAGCATTTATTTGCTGATAAGTAGAATGTTCTGTACCTGTCTTTTGGTCTATTAGTTTCCTTATTGATTTTCAGTCTTCTGTTTATGTTCTAATTTTCTGTATAGATTATCTATCTATTATTAAGTAAGTGTTATTAAAATACCTAAATATTATTATATTGCTGTTTATTTCTCATGTCAGGTCTGGAAATGTTTGCTTTATATACTTAAATGCTTTTATGCTGACTACATACATATACATTTATATTTTTAGTTGTTTTTCTGTCAAATTGATCTTTTATCATTATGCCATTTTATAAAGTTATTTTATCTCCCCTTACAATTTGACCGTGACTATTTAATTTAATATAATTATAACCAGGCTGCTCTATTTATTCACTATTTACATGGAGTGTTTTTCTATCACTTCTCTTTCAATTTCTATTTGTTTAAAAAACTAAAGTTAAGCCCTTGTAGGTGGTATATCATTGTATATTGTTTTGTCTTATCTCTAAAGCATTCACATCTCCATGTCTCTTGACCAGTGAGTCTTATCTATTTATAACTATTATTTTTATATTTTTGTCCTTTAAATTAACTCTTTAATATACTATATTTTGACAATTTTTACACTCCCCAACTCTTCTCATGTGCTCCAAACCTTCCTACCCATCAAACCTAATTTTCTTTCTATTTCAAAAAAATACAACAAAAACACAAAAAACAAAAAGATAAAGGAAAGAAAACTAATAGGACAAAAAAATACCAAAACAAAAGAAAAACTACATGCATACACACACCAACAAACAAATGGAAAAAAAAAACATGCTGTCCATTTTGTGTTCAGCAATGATTCCTGAGGGTGTGGCCTCTCCTATAGTATGGTTGATACAACACAGGTCATTTCATTGAAGAAAACTGATGCTTACCTTCCCAGCAGGTATCAATTGAAAATGCCTTCTTGGTAAAGTATGGGACTTTATACCTTCACAGTGCTGAGATTTTTGTCTGGTTTGAACCTGCGTAGTTCATCTATCAGTTCATATATGTGTTGGTCCTGTTGGGTCTGGAAGATGCTATGTGGAAGATCCATACCTCTGGCTCCTACAGTCTTTTATTCCTCCCCTTCTGCATAATATCTGAGTAATGAAAATAGGAGTTTTATTTTAAAAAATCCCATTTAGAACTGATTGGTCCAAAGTCTCTCATTTTTGGCACATGGTCCAGTTGTAGTCTCTGTGACCATTACAATCTACAAGAGAAAACTTCTCTGATAAGGCCTGAGAAAAGCACTGATATATGGGTATATCATTATGTCATTGTGAATCATTTTATTTCTATGTTCCTTTAACATAATCATGTAAGATTTTTCCTCCTTAGGTCCACGTACTATCTCGTCATATGTTCTTGGCCACTTTAGCAGTATCAAGTATGGGTTCCATCTTTAAGTCCAAACAAGAATCTTTGGTGGTTGCCATAACATTTGTATCACTCTTTCACCTGTATATCATATAGTATAAACTGCAGGTCTCTATTATAGGTCACTGAGTTTGTAGCTGGGATGCATTTCTCATCTGATAGTGTGCAGAATACCTTTCAGCATCATTTAAACTGTCATTAAGGGTGAAACTTTTAGTTAGATACCAGCTTGAAAAGATATATATACAATGGAATACTACTCAGCAATTAAAAATAATGAATTCATGCAATTTGTAGGCAACCATTTTGCTATTCAGTTCTATGTCCCATTTTTATCTAAATGTTTTGGGTTACAACCATTTTGCATTTTGCATTTTCTTTGACTGTTGAGTCAATGTTTTCTATGGTATCTTCGGCACCTGTGATTCTTCTATCTCTTGTATTCTGTAATTGATGCTTATGATTCCTGATTTCTTTCCAAGGTTTTCTATCTCCAGAGTTGTCTCCTTTTGTGATTTCTTCATTGTTTCTACTTCCATTTTTAGATCCTGGATGGTTTTGCTCAGTTCCTTCACTTGTTTGTTTGTGTTTTCCTGTAATTCTTTAAGGGATTTTTGTGTTTCCTCTTTAAGGGCTTCTACATGTTGATCCTTGTTCTCCTGTATTTCTTTAAGAGAGTTATTTATGTCCTTCTTGAAGTCCTCTATCAACATCATGAGATGTGATTTTAATTCCAGATCCTGCTTTTCTGGTGTGTTGGGGTATCCAGAACTTGCCATTGTGGGAGAACTGGATTTGGATGGTGCCATGTTGCCTTGGTTTCTGTTGGTAATGTTCTTGCATTTCCCTTTCGCCATCTGGTTATTTCTGGTGTTATTTGGTCCTGTTGTCTCTGGCTGAAGCTTGTACCTCCTATAGCCTGGAAGCCTGTCATGAACTTTTTAGATTTAGCATTTCTAGACCAATATATCAGTTACTTCAATCATGTCTTCTATGTCTGAGGCTCTCTCTGCCATTTCCTATATTCTGTTGGTGATGCTTACCTCTGTTGTTCCTGTTCTCTTCCCTAGTTTCCCTAGGGTTGTGTTTTCTTTATTGCTTCTATTTCCATTTTCTGTTCTTGGACAGTTTTACTCATTTCCTTCACCTACTTGATTGTACTTTCCTGTATTTATTTTAGGGATTTATTCATTCCTTTTTAAAGGCCTCTGTTATCTTTATAAGATTGTATTTAAGGTTATTTTCTTGTGCTACTGCTGAATTAAGATATCCAGGGCTTGCTGTAGTAGGGTAGCTGGGTTCTGGTGGTGCCACATTGTTCTGGCTCTTGTGTTCTTTAACTATCTGGTTATCCTTGGTATTGACTTGATGTTTCTCATACCAGCTGGACTCCTAGTAGAGGTAGCATAGCCTGACAATGGATCTTATGGAACAGCTCACTTCTCTGCTCACCTCTGCAGTCTGTGCCCCATATGTGCTGGACTGTCAAGAAATGGGTGACACAGAAGTGGGTGGTCTAAGTTAGATGTTCCTGGGACCTCTGCAGGCCTCCTCAGGAAAGCAGAATGTTCCTGAGGTCCCTGCAAGGCTCTTTGGGCCTGGCAATGGAAGTCAAGGGGTCATGGGCAACTCACCTCTGCTGGCTCAGATTTTTCCTAGTAAAGTCTTTTTTGGTGTTCTTGTATTACTTGTACCTTGATAGACATCTCCTTTTTAGGTTAAGGAAATTTTCCTCTATGATTTTGTTGAAAATATTTTCTGTACCTTTGACATAGATTACTTCTCCCTCCTCTATTTCTGTTATTCTTATTTTGTTCTTTTCATAGTGTGCCAGATTTCCTGAATGTTTTCTGCCACAAGTCTGTTAGAGTTAACATTTTCTTTGATGTATCATTTCTTTTATTGTGTCTTCGATGCTTGTGTTTCTTATTTTAATCTCTTGTATTCTGTGGGTAAATCTTGTCTCTGCAGTTCCTGAGTTTCTAAATTTTTAATTTTCAGATTTTCACCAGTTTAGATTTTCTTTATTGATTCTATTTTCACTTTCAGGTGTTGAACTGATATATACATTTATTTCCATTATTTGTTTGTCTTTTCACATATTTCTTTAAAGATCTGGTGATTTCTTCTTTGTGGATCTCTATCATAATTATAAAGCCTATTTTGAGGTATTTTTCTGGTATTTCATGTATGTTGGTATACTAGGGCCTGCTGTGGTAGGGTCCCTATGTTCCAGTAGAGATGTTTTGTTCTGGTTTGAATTGGTTGTGATTTTACTCTGGTATCTAGGCATCTGGGATTGGAAAGATTGTAATTTTAGGTGCTGATTGGGTGTGAGCTTTGTTCCTTGGATTTACTTGCCCTCTCTGGTTCTGAGTGTGGTGACTGTGTTTTGTCTGCAGAAAATTCATGGGATCCTGATAGATGTGACCCTTGGGGGTTCTTGGTATAATGTGTTTCTAGGTTTTAAGAGCTTACACTCAGGAATGGGTATAGTCTGAGAGGAGGGCTGAGATGGTTTATAGGATGGAAGAAATCAGGTATTGTACCAGGTTCTTCTTAGTTTCCTAGAAATAGGGGTAGAAAGTGGGATGAGACCATGGCAGAAGGTCTGCTACAGAGCTAGGGATGGGTCTGAAGGATTGGACTTGGTGACACAGAGAATAGGTGATACTTTGCTTTTATCAATGGAAGGAGGGCCTTTGAGTTCTCAGGGAGTGTCTGCTAGAGTTGGAACTGGGATAAAACAAGGAGTGGGAGGAAGGTATATAGGAGGAAAAATCAATGTGATCTACTGGATATGGGGGAAGAAGGGAAGAGAGGCCTCAGAAAATTCTTTAGAGCTGAGGTAAGACTGTGCAGATTTGATTTGAAAGAGATCATGGAGAGAAGAAGAATTGCAGTTAGCTTACCTGTTTCCCTGGCTTGAATCATGAACCATTTTTGCATTTTAAGAACATGTTTTCAGAGTCTGAGCTCACATGTAACTTCACACTAGGATGTGATGTATGTAGGTGGGAATGCTAATTAGAATTGTTCAGACTAGATTTGTTTTAATCAGAATTGTGTGTTATGTATTGCAGCTATAAAAAGTGGAAGAAAGTACTAATTTTATTTATTTCTCAGTGTAAAATACATGATCAGAATATATACTGTTTCTTTTTATTCTCGAGAACTGCAATGTGTATGTTGGCAGGGCAGAATGGACTTTCTTTGAAGTCTGTCAAACTGTAAATTCAACCCCAGGTATCTGAGCTGATGCAGTTGGAGCCTATTAGTGGAGAAGTAGACACTACATTACTATATTTTATAATTCTCTTTAAGGGAAAGCAATGTTATATTGTTTGAATCCTTAAAAATTTCTCATTAAAAATTATGGAGAAGGGGAAGGAGGAATGGAATGAGGAACAGTCAGAGGGCAGGCCCAGATGAGGATAATGACTGGACTGTAAAAATAGATTAAAGAATAATAATAATAATATCATTCTAAACATATGGTTAGTTTTCTACTTTCTGAGAAAATACTTTATAAATAGAAATACTTTGTACAAATTTTACAAATTACATGAATTTTTATTTTATTTCATTTTTAATTTTGCGTTGGTTATTTTATTTATTTACATTTCAAATGTTATCCCCCTTCCCAGTTTCCCCTACTCAAACCTCCTATTCTACCCCATCTTCCCTCTGCTTCTATGGGGGTGTTCCCCCACCCAACCACCCACTCCTACCTCACCACCCTAGATTCCCCTATGCTGGGGCATCAAACCTTCACAGGACCAAGGGTCTCCCCTCTCACTGATGCCAGATAAAGCCAATATATGCATATATGCTACATATGCAACTGGAGCCATGGGTCTCTCCATGTGTGTTCTTTGGTTGGTGCTTTAGTCCCTGGGAGCTCGGGGCGGCGGGGGTGGGGGTGGGGGTGTGAGAGTGGTCTGGTTAGTTGATAGGGTTGATAATAGGGTTGACATTGGCTGAAATACTCATGAAAGGGGAGAGAGAACCTGTAGAAACCATATGGAGAAGTTAGGCACTGCCTCTGGTTGAGGAATGGGGCCACCCACCCTTCTCAAAAATTTTAACCCAGAATTGATTCTGTCTAAAGGAAGTACAGGAACAAAGAGTGGATCAGAGACTGAAGAAAAGGCCATCCAGAGACTGCCTCACCTGGGGATTCATCCCATGTGCAGCCACCAAACCCAGTCACTACTGCTGATGCCAAGAAGTGTTTGCTGACAGTAAAGCTGTCTATGCTTGCAGACAGCCATCAGACTGAGCACAGGAACCCCAATGGAGGAGTTAGGGGAAGGACTAAAGAAGCTGAAGGGGTTTGCAACACCATAGGAAGAATAGCAATATAATATCATTTTAATTCCCCAAAGTCAATATATATTGAGTTAAATTTTAACATAATGCTCTCTGGAGCTATTGAGATTTCCTCATCAACATCAAATAACTCCAGTCTACTGTACTGTATGGGTTTCTGTACCTATCATATGTTTTTTTCTAATTAAAGATTCATACAAATATATTTTTACAATTGAAACAATCTTTATTTTGCTACCAGTGAAACAATTGAATCAGAAGTAATTATCATTGCATGTTTAAAACATTATACCATATCATTCCATCTCTGTGACAACATGGAAAACTAGGTATTGCCATAACATCAAATATGCCTGCAGGGTGTAGTTCAGTGGTACAGTACTTACCTAAGATAAAAAAGGATCTGGGCTCAATCTTACCACTTCCTCTCATCCTGTACAAAAGAAATTAATCCTGAGGGAATTCACTAACAGAAAATTAAAGACTACGGAATGCTTAATGAATTTGTGTTTTGTCCTTTTTGCATGGACCATGCTAATCTCCATATCATTCTGATTTTTGTGTGTATGCTGCTGAAGGAAGTATTACTTAATAATATTAAGTATTATTACATAAAAATTGAAATATACACAAAGTATACAGGTAAAAAACTCCAAAGCATTACTAAAAGCACTGATAAAATTTTGTATAGTTTATTGCAGAATTCTTTATATACATTTTCAAAGAGAACTGTGACAATTTGGTTTACTTATTTGAATTTAAAGTATCCATAGCCACAAAAAAAAACTTTGAAAATTGATGATTTTGATGCCTGCTGATTATATATCTAAAAGATTCATTACTCTTAATTTTATCATTATCCCTTAATTGAGAAGTTATACTGATTTTAATTTTTCCAAAGAATAATATTGTAATGAATATTCTTCTATGCAAAATTATCTTTGTCATCAACCTGTGAGAAAATTCAAAAGTTGAATTATTGACTCAAAAATGATCATCTTAATAGCTTAGGTAAAATTATTGCTAAATATATTTTTGATATGCTGATTTATCCTCATAGTATTTATAAGAATTGCTTCTTCATTTTTTTCTAATGATGTTAATTGTCATCTTAGAATAAATATTTCTGGTGCAACGGAATACTAATTAATTGTAGTGTTTGTTTACTATTAGTTTAGAATTTTTAAATTGTAATTCCATTTGTTATTATACTTAAGGTATGAAAATTACCCATTCATTACACTGTGGAATTTTCTGAATTATTATTTCCTTTCTTATTTTCAGCTACTAATGTATAAAAATAAAACTCATAAATGCATAACTTTTTCAAACTATAATCCTTTTTCTTTTTGTCTTTAAATGGCAATGTCTTTTAATAATCAAGGGTGTTTTTTTAATTAGATTCGGTAAATAAAGTCCAAATGAATAATGTCTAGAATATTGATAAATGAATGAACCTACCCTTGAATTACAAGAAAGCCAACTGTACAAATACAAGACTGAGGAACAAGACAGTCCACAGAAAGGGAAAAGATCCCACTCCAGGATATCCATTGAGTAAGAACTCAGAAGGGAAACAATGGCTCAGCGCATGTCCCAAAATGAAAGCAATTCCAATAAATAACATTTAGAGAAATGTAAGGTAATACAGGTATCTTCTAATGGATGGTACTAATCAGAACTCTTAAACTTTATTCAGTTATTCTGTAGTTACTTATGAGATATTTACTTTAGAGGCAAATAGCTCTAGAGACACACTAAGACTTGGGACCATTTTATATATCTCCTCAGATTTGAAATTTTCATCTATGAATGCTAGACATATATATGATTTTAAATTACTGGATAGTTATTATACATAAAATAGTTTGGTACACTTGTTCTCTGTTATACATAAAACTTAGAAAATTGGATTGAATTCATAAATACAAGATGTTAGCTTAATCTTTAGACATTTTATTAATTCAAGGTATTCACTGCCATTCAAAATTTGAAGATGTCAGACACATGGCAGAAAGGATTTAAACATGAGGAAGATCTAAGAAGAAAGGTATGCCCAGCCCCTTTAGCTCTAGTGTTTTATGTTAATCTACTTTTCTCTTTGGTTAATGTAACTTTATAGCTTGTTCCCATTAATTTCTTTCTCTTTTAGATAATTATGTAAATGATTGCTCAGTTATCTAAAGTACATAATAGAAACAATTGTTAACTATTTCAACACTAATTTTCAAGTGGTCACCAGAGTATTAAAAGGTAAAGGGATGTGAAAATCATCTTCTTTTGGCTATAAGATTTGTGCGAAGCTCATCATTTCACTGAGCCTTGATAGCCAGATTTTTTATTCTCATTAAGATAGAAAATACATAGCTTGGCAGTGGTGGTGCATGCCTTTAATCCTAGGATTTGAGAAGCAGAGAAAAGAGTATCTCTATGATTTTGTGGCCAGCCTGGACTACAGAGAAAGAGTACACAGAGACCCTGTCTCAAAAATAAAAGCAAAAGAGAAAAAGAAAAGAAAAATGGAAAATGCAGAAATATAATGCTTGTTAAACAGACTTCTAAAGTTTGCTTAATAGTTTGAGCTAATCTTTTGTCTTTTATTTTTATTTTGTACAAATGTTTTATTTTTGTTGATTGTTTTTCCCATTTGTTCATCAATTGACTGTCAAAAATTATCAAATGCAACTATATAGTTTTATGTTTCTGTTTTTAATTCTGTAATTTTGCTCACATGCCTGAAGTTCTGTTATTAGGAATGTATACATCAACATCCAGCTATTGAGGTTCACCTGTGAGAGTTCATGTCTTATAATTATAGTTCATGTCCATAAGCTACTATGGCAAAAGAGAGAGATTTGTCAAACAAAATTTATTATCTGGAAATATGAAGATCAGAATCATGGGAGCAGCACAAGTGGTTCTTCTTTTAGAATCAGTGTTATCTATTAGGTGGGTGAGCATGAGAACCTTGACTTGTCAAAATGTGTTCTTATGCTAACCAAGTGGTTATTAGCAAGATTGGTCCTTCGTCCATTGTTGGATTGAGGGTGCTAATTCCTCAGGGACTGATGGTTGGAACCCACCTTCAATTCCCGGTCTTGTGATCATCCCCAACACAAAAGCTTACTTTTAAAAGCATGCAAAGAAGAGTAGAGATGCAGCAACCTAGTCATGAAAGGAAATCCCATCACTTTGCCCTGTTCTATTAGTTAAAAGTCCATCAACATATCCAGTCCATGCTGACTAGGTGGCTACTACACGCGGTTTTAATTCTGAGAGGCAGAAATCATTGAAAGGAAGGGTCAAAAGAAAGCAACTGCCATCCACCTGATGAGCTAATCTTTTGCCTTTTATTTTACCAATGTCTGTCTATAGCAACAATTTAGTTTGTGATTATGTTTTACCTATTGATAGCATAATCATTGTTTCCTTTCCATTCACTTTTTTAAATGTTATAACATTGCAATTTATTGATTTTTCTTCTTTTTTTTAAATTTTATTTTCTATATTCTTTGTTTACATTCCAAAGGCTTTCCCCTTTCCCAGTTCCCCCCCTACCATACATCCCATAAGTCCTCTCCCCCCCCAACTATTCCCCAATCACCCCCCCCCACACCATTTCTCTGTTCTGGATCTACAAAACTGGATCCAATCTTTTCAGGCCCAGGGTCCTCTCCTTTCTTCTTCTTGGGAATCATATGACTTGCTAATTGTGCCTTGAGTATTTAGGGCTTCTGGGCTCATTAATATCCACTTATCAGTGATTGCATTTCATGTGTATTCTTTTGTGATTGGGTTAACTCGCTTAGGATGATATTTTCCAGATCTAACCATTTGCCTACAAATTGCATGAATTCATTATTTTTAATTGCTGAGTAGTATTCCATTGTATAAATATACCACATTTTCTGTATCCATTCCTCCTTTGAGGGATATTTGGGCTCCTTCCAACTTCTGGCTATTATAAAAAAAAAGGCTGCTATGAACATAGTGGAGCATGTGTCTTTATTGTATGCAGGGGAATCCTCTGGGTATATGCCCGGGAGTGGTATGCCAGGGTCCTCTGGAAGTGACATGCCCAATTTTCTGAGGAATCGCCAAATTGATTTCCAAAGCGGTTTTACCATTTTGCAATCCCACCAACAGTAGAGGAGTGTTCCTCTTTCTCCACATCCTCGCCAGCACCTGTTGTCTCTTGAGTTTTTAATCTTAGCCATTCTGACTGGTGTGAGGTGGAATCTCAGGGTTGTTTTGATTTGCATTTCCCTGATGACTAATGATGTTGAACACCTCTTAAGGTGTTTCTCGGCCACCCGAATTCCTTCTGGTGAAAATTCTTTGTTTAGCTCTGTACCCCATTTTTGATAGGGTTATTTGTTTCTTTGGGGTCTAACTTCTTGAGTTCTTTGTATATATTGGATATTAGCCCTTTCCATTCACTTTTAACATTTACATTTTTATTTAAATAGTTTATTTTGCATAAACATATAGTTGAGCCTTTCTCCCTAATTATTCTTTTTAATAATTTATGTTGATTATTTGTAATGTCTATTTCATCATTTTAATAAATTTAATGTAGTTATTAATATCATTGCATTCCCAGAACTGCAATCCAGAAGCGGTTCGGCCAGACAATGTTTGCTGTGCAAGAATAAGGACTTTAGGTCAGATCTCCAGCATACATATCAAGGCTGGGCATGTCAGTGCATGTCTGCAATACCAGTACCAGGATTAACATGACAAGTGGAGATAGACAGATCAAGTGGACTCACTGGCAACCTGTCTAGCTGAAATGACAAGCTCCAGGTTCAGTGAAAAACCCTGTTACAAAAATCAAAATGTAGAGCTTTAGAGAAAGACACTGAATGTTAACTTCTGACATTCACATGCACTTAAATGCTCCCCCCAACCACTACCACACCACCACACACAGAGATATCACCACCACCACATAGGTACTATGTAAAACCACCACCACATAGGAACTATACAATAGCAGCACCAAGACACAGGCACTGTGCAACATCACCACATAAGTACTAAGCAACATCACCACCACATAGGAACAAACTATACAACATCGCCACCACCACACAGGCACTATACAGCAGCACCACACATAGGTACTATTAATTAGCACCAAACAGACACTATACATCAACACCAACACTCAGGTACTGTTCACCACCAAATAACAACTATACACCAGCACCACCACACAGGTTGACTTTTTTTTATGAGCCTACCTCTGAAGCCCTTGTGGTGTTCTTTTTAATTTTCAATATCATATTTTTAGCTTTGCAATTTTTATTTGTTTTTATTGGAGAATTTTTATCTCCTGCTATAATTTCTCATTTATCTACTGAAATATTCATTTTTACTGGGAAAATGGTATACTTCATCAAAGAGAGTTATAACTTCTGATTCTAAAAGCTGATTTATTTTATAGTTAGATTCTTGATGTGTTTTTGTCTTTTGAGTACACTTTAAATTATGTTGGGTTCTTCAATCGTTCTTCAATGGCTACATTGTACATTGTAAGTTGTGATAATCTTTGATTCTGTTTTCTCTAATAACCATATTTTCTCTTTTAATTATTAATATTTCTGATTGTACTTAGAATACCCAAGATATAATTCTCAGACCAAATGAAGTTCAAAAAGAAGGAAAAACAAAGTATGGATACTCTTTGTCCTTCTTAGAATGGGGGAACAAAATACCCACAGGAGTAGATACAGAAACAAAATGTGGAACAGAGACTGAAGGAAAGACCATCCAGAGACTACCCCACCTAGGGATCCATCCCATGTACAGTTACAATACCCAGACACTATTGTGGATGCCAACAAGTGCTTGCTGACAGGAACCTGATATAGCTGTCACCTGGGAGGCTCTGCCAGTACATGACAAATACAGAGGAGGACACTCTCAGCCAACCAATGAACTGAGCACAGGGTTCCCAAAGGAGGAGCTAGAGAAAGGATCCAAGGAACTGAAGTGGTTTGCAGCACCATAGGAGAAACAACAATATGAACTACCCAGTACCCCCAGAGCTCCCAGAAACTAAACCATCAACCAAAGAGCACACATGGAGGGACCCATGGCTCCAGATGCATATGCAGCAGAGGATGACCTTGTTGAACATCAAAGGGAGGAGAGACCCTTGGTCCTGAGAAGGCTAGATGCCTCAGTATAGGTGAATTCCAGGACAGGGAAGTAGGAGTGGGTGGATTGGTGAGCAGGGAGAGGAGGGATGGGTTAGGGGGGGTTCTGGAAGAAACCAGGAAAGGGGATAACATTTGGAATGTAAATAAAGAATATTTCTAATAAAAATATTTCTGATTGTGTTAGAACTCTAAACACTGTTGCAGGAATGCTCTGGGTTCAATTCATAACCTTAAGGCTTTTTCACACTCTCTTTCGTTCTGTTTTCAACCTCTAGGCATTCCCTACTCCAAGTGGTGTAACAATTTTCTCTTATTCAGACTATGGATTTGTGAATGGTGTCCTCTGCCATGGCCCCATGTTTTACACAGCCTTCACCTTGGCCTGAGGTAAAAGCTACAGAGATAGAAATTTAATATAGTCCCTTCCCTCCCTTTCTCTTAAGCATGTGTTAATTACTATAGCTAGTCCATTTCTGTTCACCCAAGTCTTAATGTTTTTGTCTTTCTACAACATCAAAATTTATTAAGCAAGCATACATTCACAGGTATGCCAATTTCAAAGACAACAATATGCTAAATAATCCCACATTCTTTGATAATGTGTCCCAGAACAACAATGTTTTCATTCCTATCTTAATTACTAATATTAATTCCAGATGATAAGGCCCACATCAGAAAGTAAATATATCTATATAAAAATGTTAAAAAAAAAAAAAAAAACTAGAGCAGGTTTTAGAGGTTCCAGACATAGGCTGATCAGATATGAATGAAGTCTGTATTGACAAAATGAGGAACGCAGTCCACCTTCAGAAAAGAAGTTGCTGCTGTCCAATCAGACTTCTGTGGACCCATGGTTGAGACAAAACATGTAGAGCATAGTCCAGATGTAAAATGAAAGGGCAGTACCTGATTCAGATTTGGAAAATTCTAATAGGTGGACAAGTTCCAGGTTGATAAAAATGTAGAATGGATAGAGGGCAGTTGAAAAGATCACCCAACATGGGGACTGTGGCAAGTTTATGTCACTGGGGCCTTCATGAACTCTCCACCCACATGCCTTTGATGAATATACTAGGTGTTAGATGACAGGCCAATTGAGAGCCATTACCATCTTAGTGTGACCCAATCTTTACCAGTGCAGCCTTTTTCAGTGTGTCCATATTTTATGGTTGGTTTGTTGCTGATGTAGGATCAACTAAAATAACATTAATCTTGCTTCTCTTGAGGATGAATTCAAATCTTATTAATATATTTGAATTTATATTTAAACAGGTCTACTTACCTATGGCATGTAACATAAAGTCTTTCATCATTTTTTTGTTTTCTAAGTTTTTTTATTTATTGAATATCACCTTCATTGGCAATTTACATTGCCAATGGTAAACCCTTTCCCAATTTCCCCCCTCCCCAAAGACCACCAACCCCTCCTCCTACCACCTGTCTCCACGTATATGCCCCACCACCTGACCCACTTCCACCTCCATCCCCTTGATTTCCATTTGTTGGGGCATCTATCGAGACTTCAACTGACCAAGGACCACTCCTCCCACTAATGCCTAACAAGGCATTCCTCTGCCACATTTTTGGCTGGAACCATGTGGACTCCAGGTAGATAGTTTAGTCCCTGGGAGACCTGGGACATCTGGGTGGCCGAAATCATTGTTCTTCCCATGGGGCTGTTCTTCCCATCAGCTCCTCTGGACCACCCTCCAGCTCCTCCATTGGGGACCCCACGCTCAGACCAATGGTTGACTGCTAGCATCTGCCTCTGTATTTGTAAGGCTCTGGCAGGGCCCCTCTGGAGACAACCATGGCATGCTCCTTTTGGTATACACTTCTTGTCGTCTATAATAGTGTCAGGGTTTGGTGACTGTTTATCGGATGAATCCCCAGGTAGGGCAGTCTCTGGGTGGCCTTTACTTCAGTCTCTGCTCCACATTTTGTGTCCTTTATTGCTCATATGAGTATTTTGTTCCCTTTCTCGGAGGAACCAAAGCACCCTCACTTAAGTCCACCTTCTTCTTGAGCTTCCAGTGCTAGGTGAATTGTAACTTGTTTATTTTGAACTTTTGGGCTAACATCCACTTATCAATGAGTGCATACAACATGCATTCTTTTGTGATTGGGTAACTTCACTCAGGATGACACTTTCTAGTTCCATCCATTTGCCTAAGAATTTCGTGAATTGTTTTTAATAGCTGAATAGTACTCCGTTGTGTAAATATGCCACAGTTTCAGTATCCATTCCTCTGTTGAAGGAAATCTGTGTTCTTTCCAGCTTCTGGCTATTATAAATAAGTCTGCTATGAACATAGTGGAACATATGTCTTTAGTACCTATTGGAGCATCTTCTGGGTATATGCCCAGGAGTGGTATAGCTGGATCCTCAGGTAGTACTATGTCTAGTTTTCAGAAGAATCACCAAACTGATTTCCAAAGTGGTTTTACCAGCTTGCAATCCCACCAACAATGGAAAAGTGTTCCTGTTTCCCCACATCCTCTCCAGCATCTGCTGTCCCCTGAGGTTTTTCATCTTAGCCATTATAAGATGAAATATAAGGTATAAGACGGAATCTCAGTGTTGTTTTGATTTCCATTTCTCTGATAACTAAGGATGCTGAACATTTCTTTAGGTGCTTTAGAGCCATTCGAGTTTCCTCAGTTGAGAATTCCCTATTTAGCTCTGTACCCCATGTTTTAATAGGGTTATGTGACTCTCTGGAGACTAACTTCTTGAGTTCTTTGTATACATTGGATATTAGCTATCTATCAGATGTAGGATTAGAAAAGATCTTTTCCCAATTTGTTGGTTGCTGTTTTGTCCTATTGACCATGTCCTTTGCCTTACAGAAGCTTTGTAGTTTTATGAGGTTCCATTTGTTGATTCTTGTTCTTAGAGCATAAGCTATTGGTGTTCTGTTCAGGAACTTTTCCCCTGTGCCCATGTATTCAAGATTCTTCCCCACTTTCACCTCTATAAGCTTCGGTATGTCTGGTTTTATGTGTAGATCCTTGATCCACTTGGACTTGAGCTTTGTACAAGGAGATAAGAGTGAGTCCATTTGCATTTTTCTGCATGCTGACCTCCAGTTGATCCAGCACCATTTGTTTAAAATGCTGTCTGCTTTTTTTCACTGGATGTTTTTAGCTCCTTTGTAAAATATCAAGTGACCATATGTGTGTGTGAGTTCTTTTCTGGATCTTCAATCCAATTCCACTGATCTTCCTGCATGTCTCTGTACCAATACCAAACAGTTTTTTTAATCACTGTTGCTCTGTAGTAGAGCTTGAGGTCAGGGATGGTGATTCCCACATGATATCTTTTATTATAGAGAATAGTTTTGCTATCTTGGGTTTTTGTTATTCCAGATGAATTTGAGAATTACTCTTTCTAGAGCTATGAAAAATTGAGTTGGGATTTTGATGGGGACTGCATTGAATCTGTAGATTGCTTTCAGCAAGATGGCCATTTTTGCTCTATTGATCCTGACAATCCATGAACATGGGAGATCTTTCCATCTTCTGAGACCTTCTTCGATTTCTTTCTTCAGAGGCTTGAAATTATTGTAATACAGATCTTTCACTTGCTTCGTTAGGGTCACACCTAGGTATGATATATTATTTGGCACTACTGTGAAGGGTGTCATTTCCCTACTTTCTTTCTCATCTTGTTTATCCTTTGAGTAGAGGAAGGCTACTGATTTGCTTGAGTTCATTTTATATCCAGCCATTTTGCTGAAGTTGTTTATCAGCTTTAGGAGTTCTCTGATGGAAGTCTTGGGGTCACTCAAGTATCCTATCATGTCATCTACAAATAGTGATATTTTGACTTCTTCATTTCCAATTTGTATACCTTTGACCTCCTTTTGTTGTCTGATTGCTCTGGCTAGGACTTCAAGTACTATATTGAATAGATAGGGAGAGAATGGGCAGCCTTGTCTTGTCCCCGATATTAGAGAGATTGCTTCAAGTTTCTCTCTGTTTAACTTGATGTTAGCTACTGTTTTGCAGTATATTGTTTTCACTATGTTGAGGTTTGGGCCTTGTAGTCCCAATCACTCCAAGACTTTTATCATGAAGGAATGCTGGATTTTGTCAAAAGCCTTTTCAGCATCTAATGAAATGACCATGTGGTTTTTTTTTCCTTTAGTTTGTTTATGTTTGATTATTTCCTGCTGTCTACTCCTCTTGGGTGTATTTGCTTCATTTTGTTCTACAGCTTTCAAGTGCACTGTCAAGCTGTTAGTATAAGTTCTCTCCATTCTCTTTTTGGAGGCACTCAGAGCTATGAGTTTTCCTCTTAGCACTGCTTTCATTGTGTCCCATAAATTTTGGTATGATGTGTCTTCATTTTCATTAAATTCTAAAAAGTCTTTAATTCCTTTCTTTTTTTCTTCCTTGACTAAGCTGTCATTGAGAAGAGCATTGTTCAAAGTCCATGTGTATGTGTGTTTTCCATTGTTTTTGTTTGAACTTAAGACCAGCCTTAGGCCATGGTGATCTGATAAGGTACATGGAATAATTTCAATATTTCTAAATCTGTTGAGGGCCATTTTGTGACCAATTATATGATCAATCTTGGAGAAGGTATCATGAGGTGCTGAGAAGAAGGTATATTCTTTTGCTTTAGGGTGGAATGTTCTATAAATATCTGTTAGATCCATTTGGTCCATAACTTCAATTAGTTTCACTGTATCTCTATTGAGTTTCTGATTCCATGATTTGTCCATTGTTGAGAGTGAGGTGTTGAAGTCTCCCAGTATTATTGTGTGGGGTGCAATTTGTGCTTTGAGCTTTATCAAAGTTTCTTTTATGAATGTGTGTGCCCTTGCATTTGGAGCATAGATGTTCAGAATTGAGAGTTCATCTTTAGATTTTCCTTTGACCAGTATGAAGTGTCACTCCTTATCTTTTGTGACAACTTTTGATTGAAAGTCAATTTTATTCAATATAAGAATAGCCAGTCCATCTTGTTTCTTGGAACCATTTGCTTGAAAAATTGTTTTCCAACCTTTGACTCTGAAATACTGGCTGTCTTTGTCACTGAGGCGGGTTTCTTGTATGCAGCAAAATGTTGGATCCTGTTTACATATCCAGTCTGTTAGTCTATGTCTTTTTATAGGGGAATTGAGATCATTGATACTAAGAGAAATTAAGGAAAAGTGATTGTTGCTTACTGTTATCTTCTTAGTTAAATGTGAAATTCTGGTTGTGTAGCTATCTCCTATTGGGTTTGCTGAAAGATTACCTTATTGCTTTTTATATGGTGTGGTTTCCCGCCTTGTGTTGGTATTATCCATTGTAGAGCTGGATTTGTGAAAAGATGTGTAAATTTGCTTTTGCATGGAATGTCTTGTTTTCTCCATCTATGGTAATTGAAAGTTTTGCTGGGTATAGTGATCTGGGCTGACATTTATGTTCTCTTAGGGTCTGTATGACATCTGCCCAGGATCTTTTGTCTTTCATAGTCTCTGGTGAGAAGTCTAGTGTAAATCTGATAGGTCTGCCTTTATATGTTACTTGACCTTTTTCTCTTACTTCTTTTAATATTCCTTCTTTGTTTAGTGCATTTGGTATTTTAATTATTATATGATGGGAGGAATTTCTGCTCTGGTCCAGTCTGTTTGGAGTTCTGTAGGCTTCTTGTATGTTCATGGGCATCTCTTTCTTTAGGTTAGGGAACTTTTCTTCTATAATTTTGTTGAGGATATTTACTGGGCCTTTAAGATATAAATACTTGCTTTCTTCTATACCTATAATTCTTAGATTTTGGCTTCTCATTGTGTCCTAGATTTTCTGGATGTTTTGTGTTACAAGCTTTTTGCATTTTGCATTTTCTTTGACTGTTGAGTCAATGTTTTCTATGGTATTTTCAGCATCCAAGATTCTTTCTTCTATCCCTTGTATTCTGTTGTTGATGCTTGCGACTATGACTCCTGAATTCTTTCCAAGGTTTTCTATCTCCAGAGATGTCTCACTTCACAATTTCTTTATTGTTTCTACTTCCATTTTTAGATTTTGGATAGTTGTTTCAGTTCATTTGCTTGTCTGTTTGTTTTTTCCTGAAATTCTTTAAAGAATTTTTGTGTTTCCTCTTTAAGTGTTTCTACCTGTTGACCCATGTTCTCCTGTGTTTCTTGTGGGGATTTTTGTGATTCCTCTTTAAGGGCTTCTGCATGTTGACTCATGTTCTCCCATAATTCCCTATGGAATTTTTGCGTTGCCTCTTTAAGGGGTTCTACTGTTGACCCACGTTCTCCCGTATTTCTTTAAGGAATTTTTGAGTTTCCTCTTTAAGGGCTTCTACCTGTTGGTCCATATTCTCTTGTACTTCTTTAAGGGATTTGTGTG
The DNA here is from genome assembly GCA_964023405.1 of Apodemus agrarius. Taxonomy (NCBI): domain Eukaryota; kingdom Metazoa; phylum Chordata; class Mammalia; order Rodentia; family Muridae; genus Apodemus; species Apodemus agrarius. Next base: position 86,522 of record OZ030011.1, on the reverse strand, counting down.
TTTCCTCTTTAATGGCTTCTACCTGTTGATCCATATTCTCTTGTATTTCTTTAAGGGATTTTTGTGTTTCCTCTTTAATGGCTTCTACCTGTTGACCCATGTTCTCCTGTATTTCTTTAAGGGAGTTATTTATGTCCTTCTTGAAGTCTTCCATCAGCATCATGAGATGTGATTTTAAATCCAGATCTTGCTTTTCTGATGTGATTGAGTATACAGGATTTGCTGTTGTTAGAGAACTGGGTTCTGATGGTGCCATGTTGCCTTGGTTTCTGTTGGTAATAATCTTGCATTTGTCTTTGGCCATCTAGTTATCTCTGGTGTTAGCTGGTCTTGCTGTCTCTAACTTCTCTGTCCTGCAGGCCTGTGTTTCTGTAATCCTGGGATTCCCTTTCTCTCAAATGCCTTGCATACAGCTGGTTCTCCAGGAAGTATCAAGAAATGGGATCTTCCCTGTGGCAGACTTGGCAAGGATCAAATGCCCTGCAGGCTGCTAGTTCTCAAATCTTCTACTGCCGCCAGTTCTGTAATGTCCTGCTTCTGCTAGTTCTCTAGAAAGTAGCAGGAAGTAGGATCTTCCTTGTGTCAGAAGTGGCACAGGTCTACCACATCCATGGAACGGTGTGGTGGCGGAGGAGGAGGGCAAGTCATTTCATTATTACTAAGTTGTTTTCTTTCAGTGACCTCTAACTAGAACACCTAAATAATTGTGATTATAGATATGGGTGGGATCAATTGTTCCATCTTGTTCCTTCTGTTTGCTTTTCTTTTCTTCTTTTGGGTCAATATAATAAAGCTTAATATTAATTGCTCTTTGACTTCTTTTCTATGCTGCTTTTCATCATTGTTGCTTAGTAGTTGATCTAGGCTAAAGCTTATAATCACACTTCTAAATTATTGAAACTACTTCCATCAGGGTTGTGTGTGTGTGTGTGTGTAATATCTGGACTCACAGAAATCTGGGTTCATTCCGTCTTAAAATAGCTATAGTATACTTTGGTTTTCTCATATTTTTATTTGAACACATACCATTAACTCAAAAATATAGGGTTTTTTTCCTTTTAAAACATTGTAACTGAAAAGGGGTATTGTTTCCACATATATAACCATTTTTACAATGCTGAACAATTCCTTTAGAAAATCTGTTTCCCTTATTTTATTACATGTTTCTAGGTAAAGAATTGTACACTTAGTTTTGGCTGCTTTTTAAATTTTATCAATGTAGTATATTCGATTTGCCGTCTTCCTGTAATAGTTTTAATATTAGAGGAAATAGTTTTAGTATTAGAATTTTGCCTTTATTTCCCTTATAAGCTGACTCTTTCCCTACTTCTTTTAAAGTTTTAATATTTATTTCTGGCTTCTAGCAAATTGGTTGACCTGTCCTGTGGTGTATGTAACCTACTCTTCCTTTCCTGTTTGAGGTTGATTAAGCTCTTTAGACCTAAAAGCTTATAGACCTCAACAAAGTTTGGAGAGGAGAGATTGGCTATTACTACTTCATAATTTTTATGTAACATTGTAGATTTGTATCTTCCAGTTATACTCCATGAATTCAGGAAGAGATTCAAGAATTACTTATGGAGATTTATAGATCTTCTCCATCACATTCCTGATCTCCAAGACTCAGTCCTAAAAATGTTGGCCAGCTCAATGGATTAGTCATCTTAATCACCAATTAGTCATCTGATATTGCACCATAAATTGCCTGGCTAAAACAACTCCTTAAAATTCTTCAAGCTAAGAAGTCTAAGCTTAATGTGTGGTAAATTTCTCTTGCTAGTTTGAAGATAGTTGTCTTTTTCTTGTATCCCTACATGGTAGTTCTTGGCTATATAAGAAATCAGGCTAAACAAGATATTAGGAGCAAGTCAGTATGTAATGTTTCTTCTTGTTCTCTGCTTTAGATTCTGAAAGTGAGCTATATAGTCTTTCCTTTGTAAAGGTATTAATTCCTTCAGAGAGGATCTACCCACATGAGTATTCTAAACCTAATTGTTCACTAAAACCATGACTACCAATACTATCCCTCTGGGGGTTAAGATTGTGACACATGAATCTTGGAGCCATACTTTGCTCCCAAGAACTCTGTTATTTAGTTGCTAAATTATGTAAGGACACCCTTTTCTGTCTGGTACCACTCTGCCTATAAGATTGTTAAATGCCTATGATATAAAATTAAGATGAAAAACCTTGTTTCTTTTCTACATGGCTAATAGTCCTTTGCTAAATGCTGTGCTGTATCTGGAAATTTTCAAAACAGTGGATATGTTTTGGATACAGTGAATGAGTTAATGCAGTTCCATTCTACCTAATAACTAGGTGTAAGAGAACACATATGCTTTATTAAAATAGAAATCGTTTATGTAATAAGGGTCAATAATAAACAGGTGATACTTTAGCTATAAATGAAAATGTAAGAGCAACACAGTAATACATTGTGCTTTCTCCAAGTAATAAACACAAACACTGAAGATACTTCTCAGTATTATTGCCACTAAAAGACAATAAAAGGCAAGAATAAGTTCTGGTTTCACTGCATCAGCTTGTTAGTGTAAAATCAAAAGAAAATTCAAACTTTTTTGCTTATTTAGCACATTCATTATAATACAGACTTTTCTAACTGCATTAACATGGGTATCAAAATATTAAGTAAACTTTTATTACTTCACAACCAGCAAGTGACTTAAAATAATTTTGTTTCTTTCCTTAATTCTTTAGGCTACTTTGACCATTCTGTTTAGTGCTTGTACCATCATAAATGTAATCATAATCAAAAGTGACCCTTTAAAATTTCAAGAACTTTTCTAGTTTTCTTCTCTGTCACTGTGATAAAGATACTGACCAAAAACAACTTGAAATAAAATGGTTTGTTTGGCTTATAGGTTATAGTCCATCACAAAGGTAAGCCAATGCAGGAACTCAAGGAAGGAACCTAGGGGCAGAATATGAATCAGAGAACATGGAAAAATATTACTTATTGGGTTGTTCTCCATGTTTTGTTCAGCCTGATTTCTAGAGCCCAGGACCACCTACCCAGGAGTAGCATTGCCCACAGGTGTGCTAGGACCTTCCACATAAATCACTAATGTCTCCACAATCTATGCCTACAGGCCAGCTTGATGAAGGGAACTTTTCTTTTGAGTAATTCTCTAGTGTTTCTAGTTTCTTAAGTTGACACAATTTGTGTTAATTAAGGACTTTGCGGTAACACTCTGCATTAGCAACTACGATTATCATTTTGCCAACATGTATCATTACATTAAGTGAGAGTGAATATTGGTCAATTTTCTGTGATGATAAAAAGTTATCTGAGTGAATCCAACTTTTAAAAGAAAGGGTTCATTTCACCTCATGGTTCCATGGTTAGTTGGCCATGCAACTTTTTAGGCTATGGTAAGGTAGAACATTTTAGTAGCTAGCACATGCAGAATGACCTGCTCACCTTGTGGTAGCCAGAACAAAGGGAAGAAAAGAAAACTAATGGATGAGACCCCAACATCCCACTCAAAACCATATCCCTGAAGACCTAAGTTCCTTCATATCCAGTGACAGGCTGAGGAGCAAACTTTTACTCAACGAGGTTTTGGGGTCATGATTCATAACATAGATAAAGTGATTTGTTTAGCAATTCCTGGGTGTTTCTTTAACAAAATATTAAAATGTCTATAATTTGTAAAAATAAGTATATAAAGACCTAATGATTGCTTATTTACAACTTTAAGATCCTTAAATGGAAAGACCATTAAGAATTATTAGTTAAGGAGCTTTAGAATTATTTTGAAGTTACCTGTACATTCATTTATATCATACACAAGACAGCAGGTAGCAAGCTTGCATTTGGCTTTTATTAAATATGAAGAAGTGTTGAGCCATCTCAATGGAGTAATACTTTTGATTGTACTGTGATGTAAGAAAAATTAAATCCTGGATTGTAAATACACTGGAATTTAGATAGGATGGATTTTATATGAATTCTCTTGGTTTTTAGCCTAATATTATAATTCTTTTTCTGACATGATTTTGAAAGATAATGATAAGAATAACAATTTTTTCAGCTTGAACTCTTTTTGTTCTTGATTTTTGTAAGTATAAAGAGATTTTAGTATTTGGGATCACTTTAGGAAACTCTTTACATTGTTTGAAAATGTGTGTAAAATATACTTTTTGCCAAAGAAAAGGCAGCTGTAATGTTGGTAGTTGAAACAGGACAATTAATTTCTTCTGTAAATAGTGATCTTTTTAATATGTCACTCCTAAAATATTTGTTTGATCTTAATTCATCTGTAGTTACTCATATATTTAATCTGTTATTGTTTAATTGTGATTTTTCAGAAGTTTTGTGTTTTGTACAAGTGATCCAGAATTAATCAAGGGTGGTTATATTTGGACATATGACTACAGTTTTAGATACTAAAGTAACTGGTTTCAAATGATCATCTTTGTCAGAAATGAACAACCAAACTCATTAGATGACATGTTTCTTTGTTCCTTTAAAACTCCTATATGGTTAACATCAAGTGAGTGTTCATTATAGTTCTCTCCCAGGGTAATTCTTTTCCACAGAAAACTGCACTAATATTATAACTCGTTTCCTCCAAAAGAATAAAAGATAAAAAGACAAAACGAAGTAGTTAAATTAAAACCACAAGTGAAGCAGCATAAGTGTCATTTCTGTTTACGTTTGACTTATATAATATTTAAATATCACATATTATTTTGTTAAATCCAAAAACTGCTTGAGAAATTCTGGAAACTAGTTATCTGAGGGGAAAGGTTTTGATAAGTGGAAAAGAACATGTTGACTAATTATCAGTCAACATCACTTATGTAAGTTGTGCTCCAAATATCACAATAACTGAAAATTCCTTCACATTTAATAATTTGCAATCTTTTCATTTTTGTTCTCAAGTTTTAAAACTTGTAAAATAAAGCATATTATAAAGAAAGAAATGAGATTGTTGAAGTTAAGCTATGAAGCATGTTCTGAATCAAATATTTAAATATGAAATTTACACTCCTGGGGCAGAATTGGGGCTTCTTTTTCCTCAACATTGAATCTTGAAAAGAAAAAATGCATTATGTAATCCCAAAGGTGCTTACTGTGTATTTGTCTGTATGTGGGCAAAGGCAAAGATGTCCTCATATTGTGGTCACCTTTATATTTCCCTTCAACCCATCTCTAACTGAAGAATCAGTTCTTGGGAAAGATGGTTTATGGATCCATACCTCAGAACTCATCCATCTCCATCCAGAATATTTTAAGTAGAACACCTCGAGATGTTTCCTGGCTGGGGGGCGGGGGGAATCAGTAAAATATAACCCTGAGGCATGCATAGCAATTCCACTATATCTAGACTCTGAAACTTCATCAGAGAGAGCAACAAAATTACACAATCCACATTTGAGTCCCTGACATAATAATTCAAAAGAATTGAAGATGGTCAAAATCAGTTATGTACTAGGTCAAACTGTTTCTCCATTTATAAGTAATGCTTGTTCTGGTGTAGTACTTAAGAGGAGGACCCAGCCATACCACTCCTAGGAATATACCCAGAAGATTCCCCAGCATGCAATAAGGATACATGCTCCACTATGTTCATAGCAGCCTTATATATAATAGCCAGAAGCTGGAAAGAACCGATGTCCCTCAACAGAGGAATGGATACAAAAAATGTGGTATATATACACAATGGAGTACTATTCAGCCATTAGAAACAATGAATTCATGAAATTCTTAGAGAAATGGTTGGAGCTGGAGAACGTCATACTAAGTGAGGTGACCCAGTCTCAAAAGAATACCCATGGTATACAGTCACTGATAAGTGGATATTAGCCTAGAAGCTTGGAACACCAAAGACATAAATCACATATCAAGTGATGTCTCACAAGAAGAAAGGAGTGGACACTGGTGCTAGAATGGACCAAAACATCATTGTGGGGAAGTACAAGAACAGTGAGGTGGGAAGGGGTGGATGAGGGAGCAGGGGGAGGGAAAAGGGCATGTGGGACCTTTGGGGGTGGGGAACCAGAAAAAGGGAAATGAATTGTAAATACAGAATATATCCAATAAAAAAATAAAAATAAAAAAAGAAGCTGTGGTAACAGTTGCTGAAACCATAAAAAAAAAAAAAAAGAATATGTATCTCAACTGTAATGAGATAAATAGCACAGGGTCTCTGTCGTGCTGCTTCTGACTATGCTTCTCAGCATATGTGGGTGTGCAGCTAGCAAGGAAAATATTATTCCAGCAGACAGCTTCTTCCCTTTAGGATTGGAAGGTACAAGGTAGTGATGGCAGAGTGGACCCTCTCTCTTAAAGAGCAGGCTCCAGTATGGACTCACTGATATAGGTGAGTCCTTCAATGAAGGTCCCCTCAGATCTTTGTATAATCAGGGGTCTGGTCTATTTCAGTGCACTTGGCTTTCCTTTTCTCTCTGCTCCTGAAGCAGAGAAAAGTACATTAGAGGAAAGTTTTGCATAGAATGAGCCCATATTGATATAGGGACCAGGCATAGCCGCCCCTCCTGGCTGAGGCAGAAACCCAAGAGGAACTGAGTAGAGAAGTAAAGAGGTTAGGATTCTGGGGTTGAGTCCAGGGGCAGACTGAATCAGGGGTCAGCCAAGAGTATTGGTCCTAGACCCAAAAATAAATACATCAGGATTCTCCCTCCTCTGTTAGCCTCCTAAATCCCAATGAGGTCATAGTGATGAGAGAGAATCAGATTCGGGGGGGGGGGGGGTGGACGACGATGAGAAAAAAACCCAGACGGAAAGAGGCCATCAGACAAGGTCGCTTTTTCTGGCGACACAGTGCTAGGAATGTGGCGCTGAATACCATCCACCGATCTGCCTGGAGACCTAGGGACTCACAGAAGCACTTTGCGCAGACTGTAAAACAAAGGAGGAAAGGCGAGCGGACAGGAAGAGAGGGGTTGTGAGCAGCTCCCCTTTATCACTAGGAAATCACGCTCGGTTCCTCCGCCAGGAAGGAGAAGGGAGCCAGAGAGGTGCGGAAGGCTCCTGGGAGCGCAGAGCAGAGACACAGCAGAACTCTGGACTGCGCCTCCGACACTGACAAGGCTTCAGATCCAGGGTCCGCTCTCCAAAGCCTGGCTCCTCAATACAAGCTTCTGGACTCCCACCCATCGCCCGCGGTCTCTGTGAACGCGCCACGGGGAGGATCAGCTGCTTCTCTGGCCTGGCCACGGAATTGGTTTTCTGGTTCTGGAAAACCTTTTGTGGATAATGTTTTGCTGGTGAAGAAAAAAAAGTTTGAGGAGCTGGACTGTGGTAGGGGGCGGAAAGAGCTGAGGAGGACTTTGGAAGAAAGAAGGTAGATGATCAGCTTCCATCTCTGAGCTGGAAGGAATGATGACCCAAGGAGAATGTGCACCAGCGGCCAGATCATTGGGAGCCTTTTGGTGCTCTCTGTGCTGGAGATAGGGCTGGGGGTGTCCAGCGTGGCCGTGGGGGCTGTCAGCTTCAGCCTGGCTCTCCGAGAGCATCCGCCGCAGCTCGGAGACTCGTCCCCGGTATGGAGCGGGGTGTGTGTACGTTGAGCCATTTCACTCTCTCTTTACCTCTTTTCGGGGATGGTCAGTGTGCGTGCCTTAGTCACTGTCTCCTGGGGAAACAATATTATAAAACTCCTCTGCCTGTAGGTTCCAATTGACAAGCTCTGCTGGTTTATATTGTCTTTTATGCATTGGGAAAGCTTTTTTCCTCTTCACTGGGCGTATAACTAAAATGAATGGCTTTATTTAAACTTGAGGGGAGGGTCAGTCTGCAAGACTGACCAGTGTTAGTCTTTATAGGGTTTACACCTGACAAGGGCAAACTCACATGTTGTTTGTATCTTTTACTGAAAATGTTGCATCATTTTATTGTATGAAGTGCAAGCAGAGGGTAGTTATCTTTTTATATGTGGGCAGTATGCTCAAGGTGCACAGATGCAACAGTGGTATGACCAAAATGGAAAGTGAGCTGAGCCTCTGAAAGGTCTGAGGAGGGGTAAGCATCATCCCAGAAAGCACTGCTTAGAATTTGCCTTGCTACCTTTCTCATACTCACTTCTAAATATTCTGTTTTAAATTCAAGGCCACCAGTTAAACAAACAGCAGTAAGGAATGTAATGCCATCCTAATTGTAGAGGAACTCACTTTAAAGTGTGTTTATCTACTCAGAAAACAGGGTCGCCCCCACCCCCCAGGTTAGGGGCAGACCTAACAAACATGTTGTTTGGTCATGTAGGAAGAATTACAAGGAAGCAGGCCTTTTGCTGCCACCAAAATCAATAAAATAACTACCTGATAATGAAAAGGCTCTCTCTCTCTCTCTCTCTCTCTCTCTCTCTCTCTCTCTCTCTCCCTCCCTCCCTCCCTCCCTCCCTCCCCTCCTCCTCCTCCTCCTCCTCCTCCTCCTCCTCCTCCTCCTCCTTCCTTTCCCTCTCTCTCTCCTAGCTCCTCATAGCTGCCATGCCCATCTAGGTCTCTAGCTTTATTGTATTTCTTGTGTAATTCATTAGGAACCTATTCTGTTATTGAAAATCTATACAGTATTTAACAATCATGATTTCATCACTAAATTACTAAGAGAAGGACCATTTAGGAATTTAAGAAAATCCATTCCAAAGTCATTCATAAAGGTGTTCCAGCCCTTTGAGTGTTGTGGAATTATACCTTGGATAATTAGCTTTTACACTTTTTTTTCAGGTATGATACATGTTTATAGATTACACAAAAGACAAAAAGGAAAAGAATAATTCTAGCATTGAATTCCCCCTAGAAATCTTTTTCTATAAGTTTGTATCAACCCACATTAACTATATTGTTCATTATAGAAATGTTGCCCATGTAAATATAACTTTGAGTTTGAAAGAATAAGGGGTGTACTTTAAATTCCACATCTAATGTGTGGTTATAAATATTTTGAGAATGTGGTTATTGTTATTAATAAAATTTCTAGTGGCCAACTGTCAAAATAAAGTACAATGCAAACATATTTTTAAAAATAGGTGAAATATGATCTGATGGTTCAAGAAAAGAATATGCCTCATGTCTCCCCATTCATTAAACACAAGAAACTGAGTGAATTAAAATAAACTGCCTCTAAATAATATGTAAAAATCATTTTATCTTAAGATATTTTAAATATGTTAGCTTACTTTTTAAACATATTTCCCCTTCCAAACAGATATTATATAAATGAGCTAATATATGCTTAAATGCAAAAAACTTTTGAATCAGCTCAAAGAAAGATCAGCTATATTGATATAGTCATTACTATAAACAGTGATTTCTACTTTAATTAGTTTTTTACAGTAAGCTCAATTCACCAAGACTCTTGGGAGAATAGTTTTGAAAACTGTAATATGGTTTTGCAAAAAAAAATAAAATTAAAGGATTCAGTCAACTGAATGAATTATTTTGAAACTGAAATGTTCAGACTCATTTTTTTAAGTCCAAGCCATAAAAAAATACATTTGTAAAGAAATAAATTGCCAGTTGGAATAATCATGTTTTTCGAAATATAAAATAGCTAAACAAATTATTGAAATGGTTTCAAATCCATTTGTGATATATTTTGGGGGCTATCTTTTCATTTCTTTTCTGGCAAATACATATATCCAATATTTATAGAGAGTTCAACATGTGAATGGCATTTTAGTATTTACTACAGAAACTATAAAATATAAGTCAGAATACATTCTTCAGAGAGGTATCACCCAACCCCCCCCCCCAAATAAAGCAGATCACAAGAATTTAGAATTGATGGAGATAAGAGAAAAGTTGTCATGGACAGTTCTAATGACCTTGAAGGTTTCCTGGAGTTTAAATCAATATATCACAGTTTTATTATCTCATGAGGTAAGGTCTTAAGGCAAATTAACTGGATGTAAATCTCAGACCTAACACTGACTAGTTGGGGGACTAACAATTCCCCCCCCATAGAAAAAGGAGAATTGAGACATTTATCAATTAATGAACAGTCTCTTAGGAAAGTGCATTATGCATCATAAGCATAAAGTAAATGTGAGCAGCTAGTCTTGACACCCAAAATTGCAGAGAGGGGTATGAGAAATGAAAACCTCTGGGGCAGTGTGGATGACAGCAATGGACTAGGATGGAGTGAAATATAAAAACTCCTTTGTTTTTATAAGGTTTAGGTATATGAACAGAAAGACAGAAGAGTGATGGTGGCAAGACTATGACATGCTGTATGTCAAGCTTAAGCAATAGATTTTGTCATGTTTCCAACAATCATCATCTTAATTTTCCAATAAGACTCTTAAGACTCCACGTAGATAAACAGAGAAGCTCAGTAGAAAAATCTTTAATTTCTCTGGCAATTTATCAATAAATGTCTGTATTTTATGAATACAAATGAGGTATACAAAAATTAGCCTATCAGAATGTACAGGGTCTAAATAAGTCTGTGTTTTGATTAGTGTATGAAGCTTTACTTCAGATCATTAATATCATTATGACAGCTTTCTAAATTAAGTTTACAGTCAGTAGAAATAAAGGCTGAACTGTAGAGGATTATTTTTTATTGAGAAGGACTAAAATCATAAGTGTTTTATCTAGGACAAGTACATGGAAATTTTAGGGAGCCATATGATTATTTGGCCTCAAGCTTGCTAATTTTTGATGACTTAAAATGATGTAATACTTGGCTAAAGAGCTTTGTGAATGTAACATACATGCTTACAGAGATTATTTTCAGGCACTATTTGATAATTAGAAAAGGAATATTCTATAGTCAATCCTAAAAATAAGGACAATTAGAAGGAAAAGATCCTTTAATTTCACAGGGAAAGAAGGGTATAGCTTTCCACAGCTATTTTGTTATTCCTTGACATTTCATTATAGCTAACAAATTCATAATTAAACCAAAAAACATGAATGCATGACTACAGGGTGACCATGAATGAACCACTGAGAAAAGTCAGACACGTGAGGCAGAATCAATTTGAAATATTTATTGAATGGAATTAATTAAAATGGTTGTGTTTCCAAGTGGCTGTGTGAATCACTAACCTCAGCCTACAGAGCATCCTTGACAGTAGGGATGGGATTCAGTAGCATGGAGGTCACTAATCACTAACTCTATGTTGTTGGTCAGATAGTGGCGTTCAGAATACTATTGGAATTGTAGTTGATTGGCCTCAGGCTATAATTCTAATCATCTTTATCTGACATTCATTTTTGACTCCTTAAATTTTCTATGCCTGGTTCTCCCACATGTAAACTACATGGCAATCTTTTTAAGTTTTTAATATTTTCATTGTGTAAATCACTTAAAGTTTGAGTAAGTTTATCTCTTATTCTACTGAAGTATACTCAGGGTTATATTAAAACTTTATCTACTTAATACCTTTGATATTTTTTCCCTGAGATAAGATGTATAGTATAATCAACACACATACCTATTCTGTAGACTTTTAGTTCACCATTTCAACAACTCGGCCAAGTATAAGACCTTTTACACTTTATTTCAGAGGGGAGGTGCAGTATGCAAGTGATAATTGCTTCAGTATATTAGTTTTAATATTTAAATGTCAAGATTAATGAAAAACAAAGCAACATTTTAAACTCCTTACTTTAAATGTACACAACTTGAAGCTGAATCTAACCAATTATTTTTCTACAGTGACAAAATTTTCTATCAGGCAATGTAAATCCCTTCCCTATTCTCAGATAAAATTCAAATGTTTATCTATGTTCTTTTAAATTAATTTTAATTATTTAAGTTATCATGAAAACATCTCTTAAGATGATGATTTAAAGAATACCAAAGTTCTTTGTACATCTCATTAATCATCACTAATTAAAACTTCACAGACATTTCTCTTTGAATAAATAGCTGTGTTTTGGAAATAGAGCCCAGTTGTGAAAAAGGTTCTAGGTGTAATGATGACTGTTCATGAATTATGACAAAGCCCAGGCAAAGACTCTTATGTGAATCAAATTCTCATTTTCAAATATGACTAAGTATTTACTGATATTAGGAAACATGAAAGTTAAATTGTTAAATTTATAGTGGATGTATTATTCATGGAACCACATCATGCCTCAAAAGAAACAAAAGCATGTGTTGTAGGGACAATTTTGGCATTTTGGTTTCTTTAAAAATACAAAAATATTATAAGTATGTTTTTGTTTTAACCCTAGGTGTGGGAAATAGGGCTGCTTCAGATTGTCCACAGCAGCTGACTATGATTTGCTTCATGCTCTGTTTGGGTTGTGATTTGTCCAGCTGCAGATAGTTTCTGCAACTGTGTGATATTTGGAATTCTGGGGACTTTTCAGAGGGTATATAAATATAAGGGCTCCATGAGACATGGTGGTTGTTGGTAGTTTGTTGGTTGTCATCGTTTGGCGTTGATCATGGCTTGTTAATTAGTCATGGGTCATGGGCAAAGAAGAAACAACAACAAAAAGAAATTAGATATCCTGACAGAAATGATCAAACTTGCCCCCAAGGATTTCAATGCCTCTAATTAGCAGGAAGTAGGCTAAGGATAGTATTGCCCTCTTTGTTCTTCATCCTTTTTTCTCTCCTAGCTAGTGTTAGTGGGTTGAAAGAGTGGAAAAGGGATGAAGAAGGGTGGAAGAAAAAAGGAATCCAGAAAATAGCCAAATTCTAGTTACAATGTGTCACTTCTAATACTAAGTGATAATGGGATGATGGAATGAAATGGTGTTTGGCCATTATGGTTTGGAATGTTCTTAAATATAAATACTTATTGTGAGTATTGCCATCTGTTAGAGTTTTCATCCATGATTGATTCAAGGGTGTAATGTGCCTTAACGTCTTTGTTTAGGAACACTAGGGAATTAAATATTTATTATTAATTTGCTTGATATAAACATGATCTAAACATAATCACAGCTATTAATTTGCATGCTTTTAACTAAAATAGTTGAGTTGATTTATTTATTTATTTTTTTTAGTTGAGTCAATTTTTATAGAGACTCAGTTATGTCAGTCTATCCAATATGAATTTCAACTACAACCAGGAAATGAAAATTTTTCAATATTATCTTTATAAGAAAATTCTATTCACAGAGAGGAGGCATGCCCCAACCATTTAATCACAAATGTTTGTTTTCCTCCTCCGTAAGAGTTATCATGTATTTTTGGTATGTATATATACATGTGCACATGCAACAAGCATAAACACAACCAAAAGAGGAGACACTTGGCTCTTTAATATCTAATATTATATCAAAAAATGTCTTTCCAGTTATGAAGTCTACACACACACACACACACACACACACACACACACAGAGGACTAGAAATGTTTCAGATTTTGTATTATTTCATATTTTGGAATAGTTGTGTATATATTGTGATTTATTTGGAGTGTGGGACTCTATTTTTAAATGAAAGTCATTTATGCTTTATATATACTTTATGTACATAAACTGCAGGCAATTTTACACAATATTTTGGTGAATCTGCCTTTTGGCTCTGAGGCACTTCATGAGGTCAGCTCTGTAATATTCTACTTATAGTGTCATGTTAGCACTCCAACAATTTTATATTTAGAGAAGTTCAGATTTCAGATTTTAAAACAAAATGTGTGATAAAGCTTAGTGTGTAGATATATATCACAAAGAGAGAGAGACAGAGAGACAGAGAGAGACAAACAGAGACAAAGAGTGTTTATAGTGTGTCTATACCAAGATAACTATACCTAAAGTTTATCAAAGTATTTGTTTTATTGTTTGGGTAATTTAATGAAATCATCTGATATTTTAGCACTCAAAGATGACAATACTCAGATAAGTACAAGACTATAAGTAGAGCTCCCCAATAAACATGTTTTTATAAAAGATGTTAGGAAATGAGCTGCATGGCTACTTTCCTCTACAAGAATCAAAATCATGTATTCTTTCTCATGAGCGCAGATCTGGTCTGTGTATACTTCACTCAAACTGAGAGATTGGATTGAGACATCTAATATAATGGTAATACTAGATAAACTGTGTTCCTCTCTAGATCTTATTTATACAGAGAGGAAAATGCTAGTCTCTATCCTTTTGGGTGATATTATGCTAAGAATACAATGAATACTTATCAAACGTTTATCCAGAGCCTTGCACAGAGCAGCTGTCCGTGCATGTCGGTTGCTACTACCGCTCTGTTACCCTTGTGTATGGAAACAGTTGGGGGTCTTTAACTTCACAAGCAGTGCCTTGGCTCACAACATGTTCCTAACATCCTTAGTCAGTCATAACTTGACTATTCTTTGTCTTCCTCGTGTGATCTTAGATTTTTATTTAATTGGGATATTTACATTAGCAACTACAAGAATATGCCAAAATACCTGTAAGAAAACAATTATGTGAGTATTAAGCCTAAAGGCAAATGAGAAAAATAACTTGAAATAATACCTTTTTCTTTGTTTTTCTCTTTAAATAGGCTAAAGTAGTCAAAACTAGCATAAATATATTCAATTATCAAATATATATGTAAACTAAGCAAGCCAACAGTAGGGATATGGTGAGTGCTACTTGTATTATAAAACAAAATCCTCAGAAAACATTTTAAAAGACAAATTCTTCTCAGAAGATCAAAACAAAACCACATGCTAATGTCTCTTTCTGTTAAAGACACTTCATGTTCTAGAAAGTTGTATGGTTTTACTTAAATCTCCAAGCAGCTCTCAATGTAGTTTATTGTACCTTGTATCACTCACAGGTGTATTCGTCTGTCAAGATCTTTACAAGGACCACTGAAACCTTCATTAATGAAATGACATTTTAGTCAATAATAGGACTATTCGGAAACAATCATATTCTATTGGTTTATGATCTACTGTTAAATATGGAACAAAACAGTATGATCAAAGTACAAAGAAATATTAATAGTCAAATACATTACATTGAAAAGCAGAGTGCTGGGTTCTTTTTGCTTTGTAGAAATATAGTGACATGGTTTATTCTTAGGAATTATTCATATTGAAATATTACCATAGACACTGGCATTTATGAGTATAACAACTATTATTTTATAAAGTTGAGACAGGAAAAGAGCCCACCTAGAACTTACTTCTGTTATTAATCAACTGAGTCAATACTAAAACACACCAGTTTTATTTCAGTCTATAGTATTTTCTATGACATTGTATTGAATTTTGGAAATTTCTGTGAAAAAATTATTCATTGAGGTTTGACTTCATCATTTGTTCTTTACCACTGAATATATATAAGTCAAATAAGATGCCATAATGCCAGGTCTCAATTATGTATTTATCTATTATTCCAAACATACTGATATAACCAATCAATCAGCAAGCATAGCCCATATGTTAACAGAACATATAGATGTAAGATCTTCCACATAAATTTTCTCTACCTTTAAAGGTTAAACCTTAGCTTTAAAAACAAAAAAAGACTATTCGTGCAACATGATCGTTAAATATTATGATAAGTAATATACTTAAACAGTACTCAAAATAAGAAGTACAGGCAATGGGCCTAACTTCTTCTGAAGCTTTATCTGGGCTCAGAGGTCAGATAAGCTTCCAGTAGCTTGAGAAGAGAATTGAGTACAAGCAAAGGCACATGTAAAGTCATAGAGGGTGGGAATAATGATAAAGGAGTGCTTTGGAGGCCTTATTAAGACAGACACATGTATATGTCGATACTAGTAAGTAATACTCTATCTGGGTATCTTAGTTACTATTCTATTGCTGTGAACACACACCATAACCAAGGCAATTCATAAAAGAAAACACTTATTCAGGGGATTAATCATGGTTTTAAAATGTGAATCCATAATTATCAAAGTAGGGAGTGTGACAGCATCCAGTCAGGCATGACACTGGAGCAATTGCTGGGAGCTCACATTTGATCCAAAACAAGAGACAATGGCAAGAAACTGGGCCTGTTTGGGGTTGTTGACACCTCCAACCCACCCCCAAGGACACCTCCTAATTTCTTTCCAAACAGTTCCACCAATTATGAACCAACCATTCAAACATAAAAACCTATGGGAGTCATTCTCATTCAAGCCATCACTCCAGGTTAAATGGAACAGCTTTGAAATAGTCCTATAAAAATGACAAGACCAGTCTGCACTCTAATTCTGAGCTGGGCTTGGAGAGCTGTGCTAAGAAAGAACTGGATGGGGATGAGGCTATGACAGTAGACACAAGAATTCCTCTTCAACTTCAATATAGTCACAGCCACTGACCTCAAGATGTACATCATGGATCAGAAAAAAACCCTACAGTCATGATAATTATGAAACTATGAATGTATGCCACAAATCTAACCATGTCTATGATTGTCCTTTCTGTGAATGGTGGATTTATAAGCTCATAAATTTCTTGTATTCAATTATTCTCACAGCTTCCTGGTATGTGAAAAAATAAGAACCTGTATATTTTATTAGAGATATCAGCATATAACAAGGAAAAGATTACATACATACCCCCAGGGGGCCCCCACCTGCTCAAAGGAGAAGGGGAGGAGAATGGGGAAAGGATGTGGGAAGGGGTTACCAGGAGGGGGGCACAATGAGTGGAATGTAAAGTGAATAAGTAAAAAAAAAATAAATTTTAAAAACTTACTTCCTAATCCATTAGAAAGAAAGAAAGAAAGAAAGAAAGAAAGAAAGAAAGAAAGAAAGAAAGAAGAGGAACAAAGGAAGGAAGAAAGAAAGGGAGGAAGGAAGAAAGGAAGAAAGGAAGAAAGGATTACAGGCTGAGGAATTTGGTGAGCTACTAAAAATCTCCTAACCAAAAAAAAAAAAAAAAAAAAAAAAAAAAAAGATGAATTTAGTGGAGAATTCTACCAGACCTTCAGAGAAGACCTGATACCAATATTCCTCAAATTATTCCATAAAATAGAAACAGAATGAATGCTACCTAATTCATTCTATGAAACCACAATTAGTCTGGTACCTAAACCACACGGGCCCAAGCAAGAAAGAGAACTTCAGACCAATCTCATTTATGAATATTGATGCAAAAATACTCAATAAAATTCTTGCAAACCAAATTCAAGAACACATCAAAACTATCATTCTGGTTTCAAATTATGATGTTAGCATTTTTTGATTTCTTAAATATAAACAAGTTACATTATCTCATTTTAAAATTACTAACTCATCTACAAAATAGCAAAACTACTTATATTAGTCTTCCAGAATCTGCCACAAATGCTGGATGCTCATCCATCTGTTGTGTTATCTATCCATGGATAGAGCATAATTTCCACCCCTTACTTCCCTTGGGTCACTGTCTGTTTTCAACTCCAACAGAACAAGTCACAAATCAGACTACAAACCAGTACCAAAGGAAATAATTATTTTCTTTTCCCACAGAAAAAGTCCATCATCTACAGTTTAAAATACTTTAGAGTTCCCACATAAAAAATTTTGAGTCTTGGGCGTGGTGGCGCACGCCTGTAATCCCAGCACTTGGGAGGCAGAGGCAGGCGGATTTCTGAGTTCGAGGCCAGCCTGGTCTACAGAGTGAGTTCCAGGACAGCCAGAGCTACACAGAGAAACCCTGTCTCGAAAAAAAAAAAAAAATTTTGAGTCTTGTATTTGACTATCTTTCTAAAATATTCTGGTATCTAAGTTAATGTTACTCACTTCTGGCAAAGGTCTTTTAAACATTAAATATAATCAAAAATTAAGAAAATCAAGATAATACATTCATACTTGAGTTACTTATAAATATACTTCTTAAATTGCTGTTATGATTTAAATAATATGGAAGTTAAGATGTTTAATCTGCCTCAATAATTGAATGTTACAGATAACAACATCTATATCTAATAACCAGTATTGATCATATGCCCTCTCACTTTCCCCATAAGTCATCATTATCTTAAATGTTCATATTATTTAATTTTTAAAATAATATACCTTTGGTATTTGACTGAAATGATAAAAATTCAGAACCACAAGAACTTTTCTGATTTTGTGTCTGCTATATATGAAACAGGTTTTATTTTTTCAAACACTAATGTGAAAGTTACTGTAAGGCTTATTTGAATAATTGACATGTAAATATATTACAAATTCAAAGTTCTTCTCATGAAAAATTCATGTTTGGTTATAATTTCCCTAGCCACTTTTGGAATACCAACAGTCCTGAAAACAAAATGCCTTGTTTACTTAACATGCTCAAAATATTCAATAGACTATTTTTTAAAAAGAAAAATGAACACAAAACAAAATTGAAACAGAATTGGATGTAGAATATGTTAAAAACAAGAAATATCACATTATATAAATACAAGAAATGTTATACTACATTAAATAGGAGAAGTGAAGAAATGTCATTTTGAGAATCAAGAATCATTTGGACTCTGCACCAATAGATCTGGTTCCTGGTGAAATGAGAAGTTTCAGCGATGGTTTTAAATGTAGCTTTATTCAGAGGTTTTTGCCTCTTTCATTTATTTGCCACACCATCTCTGAAAAGCATTTTTAAGTAGTTGCTGGGCATACTCATTTAACACTTCTCTCTCTCTCTCTCTCTCTCTCTCTCTCTCTCTCTCTCTCTCTCTCTCTCTGAGTATATTTGTTGTTGTGTTTTCTACATGTCCATATTTCTATATTTATTTAGATAGCTATTATTTTACCCAGTCAGTCAGACCAAACCATGGCCTGATTCTAACGGAAGACAGCTTGTGTCTGCTGCACATGTCATCATCTTAGTATTTCGGGGGGGGGGGAGGGTAGCACAATTAATATATTTATGAAAATCTTTGCTCCATTAATAAAGATGTATGTTGACTCTTTTTCCAGTTCTACAGATTGTGAAATTTTTGGGGTGGAAGTAACATGCTATACTAAACTGTCAGTGCATCGTTCTGTGGTGGAAAATAAGAAATTAGTTTAAGCTTTGGGGGAAAAGAACACTGCATAATTAGCAAGGTTTTTCCATGGACTAAGAAAAGTAGGGAATATAAATAGGAAAGCAGAAAAGTGGCTCCTCTTAAAGATGAACACTGACAAATATGCAGAAAAGTTGGGAATGTATAAAATAAAGGACATTTTGGAGATAAGTGGATTCAGTAATGACAATGGACTGTGAGAGCACAGCACAGAGCTGGATCCACTAACATAGGCTCGCAGGGATGAAGGAAGTCACTGCTGCAGCAAGTAGCAATAATACTTGATGGCCTGAGCTCTGTGACCTAGGCTGAGAAGAGGTGAGAGGAGAACAAAGGACAACAATGGGGACTTGGACAAAAAAAAAAAAAAAACTGTGTGGGAGGCCAGAGAGGTGAGTCCTGTGTCCATTCCTATGAGCTAGCTCCTCACTGTCTTCAGTTTCCTCTCCTATCAGATCTGATCAGTATAAAGTTCAGAGCTAACACATTTTGCATTCTGAGTTAGAGTCAGTCTTAATATGATGTGAATAGTAGTTTCTGATCTTCTGAAGCTTAATTAAAAACTAATGTAGTATGTAGCAGAGAATGGCCTTTTCAGACATCAGTGAGAGGAAAGGCCATTGGTCCTATGATGGCTTGATGTCCCAGTGTAGGGGAATGCCAGGTCAGGAAAGTAAATGGGGTGGTAGGCAGGGGAGGGGGAGAGAAGGAGTTTTTTGAAGGAATAACTAGAAAAGGGGATAACATTTGAAATGTAAATAAATCAAATATTTAATAAAAACTAATACAGATAATGAATGAATGATACATAAAAATAAGTGACATTTTGTGTCTTATTGATCAGCAAAAGATATAGACTTATGGATAATATAAAAAAGCTTTATTATTAGTGAGGAAATGAGGAAACACATCTGTAAAAAAACAGTATTTTTTGAAGAATAATACAATAGTATTCCTATAACAAGGAGAGAGAATACTGTTTCACATTGGAAAAAATTTTGTGGGTGAAAGTCTTAAGGTTAACTACATTTGCTGTACTTCAGAAACAATGGTCAGAGAAAAAAAGACAGAGCAAGAAGTGAATCAGAGAGGCAAGAAAACCTAAAACTCACTTAAATCTATATATGTACATCATGACAATTTGGTTTCAATGAAATTTTGGCCTATTTGTTGTTGGTGATGATTTATTTTGTTTTTTAAATAGGACCTTTCTATATAATTCAGGCCAGCCTCAATCTCATGTTCCTCCTGTACCAGCCTTTGTAGTTCAAGAATTATAAGGATTGCTGTGATGAAACACCTTGATAAAAAGCAACTTGGGGGAAAAGAGTCTATTTCTCTTAAATATCCCAACTCACAGTCCATTTAGATGCGCCAAGGCCAGAACTCAAACTGAGAAGCCTATAGGCAGAGCTGATGCAGAGCCCATGGAGGATTGTTTGCTTAATGGTTTGCTCCTTTTGATTGTAGATCTGCATAAAACTTATTGTTAATAATAATTGGACACAGTCAATAGTAGGCTATACAGAAAATTTCCTACACCCATGACATTTGTCCAAAACTCTTTAATTTTACCTCCAGCATATTTTTATACAGGGGAAAATGTTAGACATTTCTTTTCCAAAACATCACAGGAATTTTCTCTAGCCCATCTAATACTGTTCCTCTCTGAAATCTCTTTAGCTGAATCTTCACAGTATACATTCTTCTAGCATGGCCCATTAAGCCCAACTTTTAACCACTTTCCTAATCCAAAGTCCCAAAGTCTTCCATATTTATCCAACAGACAGCATGGTCAGGTCATCACAATAATACTCTAGTCCCTGGTACTTACTAACTTCTTAGTTACTGTCCTTAATTGTTTTATTTTCCTGATGGAAAATAACTATAATTAAGTCATACATTATAACCTGGTTAGAGAATTAAAATAACTTAATCTAAATCAATCATAAAATATTTTCTAAGTCCATCATTTTATAGATAAATAACCTGAAGTTCAAAAAAATTAGCTGAACCAACTAGATATTGACCTAAGGAAGAAGTCCAAACCATGAAACTCTTAGTCTCACTTTCACAGTTGTCTCAATATAGAGTCATCTTTAAATAGCTCTCAGTCACAGAGAAATGCTGGCTCTTGCCCAAAATCAAATGAGAATAATTCCAAATTGCTAGCACAGCTAAAGTATGATGTAATATAATACGTATTTCAACAGATTTCAGGAGTTTCCAGCTCTCTCGAAGTCTAGAAGCTCCACAGAGACTACTAGCTACAGAAATTTTGGTATGCCCTCATTCTAAACCAAGTAGCTAATTTTTAGTGGTCAACTACTATTTAAAATCCACTAGAACTATTGATCAATTTAGCTAGCAAATGAACTGTTTTTAGAAAGGCTTTAAAAACAAATTCCAGAGATCATTTCTCAAGCTAAGAACTTTCAAAGACATTGTACTGGAGATGTCAAAGTTCTACTGAGGTTAATAATTTTATTGTATACCCTCTTTTAATTCAAATATGAAACAATAAAAATTAACTACATGATTTGCCCTAGGTGATTAGGAAAAATATACTATGCCTTCACTCATACAGTGTTAAAACTTAAAAACATATTTTAGAAGGTAAATGCTTTTTAATAATGCCACATTAATATATATTGGTACTTTTCCATTCATTTATATTTGATCATGGTTGATAACAGTTGTATACTTTCTAATGACAGGGTACACTTCATTTTCTACTATAGAGGCAAAACATTAAAATATCATTATGAGAGAAAAACATTATCTCCTTTTATACCAATTATAATTAAAAGTTTTTCTCAAAGTAACAGTTATTTTGGAGAAAGGGAAATAATATTACTAATTTTGCTACTAGGTATCATCAATCATTTTAGGCTGATAGATTTCTACAATAGTCTTTGAAGCACAAAGATAAACATGTAGGGGTGATAAAATTACAATAAAGATGATCTAGAGAGATGGCTCAGTGAGTTAAGAGCTTCCTGAACAAGCATGAAGAGTTGATTTCAGACCCCTCAACACACACATTAAAATGCATGACTGTGTATGTCTGTAACTCTAGTTCTGCAGAAGAAGAGACAGGTAGATTTTTGGAGCTGGCTGTTATCAGTCTAATGTAACTGACAAACTTCAGGTTCATGGAGAGATCCTGTCTCAAAACAATAAGATAAAGAGCAATAAATGAAGACAATCAACACCAACCTCTCTTCTACATGCACAGATATGTATATATGAACACATAAGCACACACACACACACACATGCACACACACACGAGAGACAGAGACCAAGAAGGAGAGGGAGAGAGAAAGACAGACCATATTGCTATAAGAGAAGATACTATACAGTTGGTCTTTAGGAAATTTAACAGTTGGATAGCAAACTGCATCTGCATCTCTCTCTCTCTCTCTCTCTCTCTCTCTCTCTCTCTCTCTCCCTTCCTCTCCCTCTTTCTCACCTAAAATTAGTGAATTTAAGAATGTACTGCTGGGATGATAAGGCATTTGGAAGGAAGCTTATTCATTTTATCCTGAATTTTGGCCATTACTATAAGTGGATGACATAGAGATGTGTATACTTGAATATAGTAGCCACTTGCTCCATGTGACCATTAAGCTCTTTAAATGTGGGTAACCTGAAATGAGGTATGCTGAAAGTGTATCATACACACTAAATTCCAAAGACTGAGTATGAAAAGTGATAAAAATAATTCCTTATTATATGAACAAACCATTAGACATTAGACCAAAGAAAATCTATTAAAACTAATCTCACCTTTCTCTTAATCTGGTTGACTGAAAATGTATGTTAGGGCTTACATTAAGTTTCTATTATACATAGCTTTTATAGACTGTTTTCACCAAAAAAAAGTATGTAGCTTGTCAACAATCTCTTCCAACTTTGTTTTGCTAAGAGATGAACAATAAGTAATCAAAGACAATTTGAGTTAAAAATGACTTTAAGACATTTTGATGTCTAGCAAAGGAGAAGACAGACTTAGTGAACAAGACCAAGGACAGCTGAATATTGCAGCATAATTTATCAAATGGACACCTACATGTCCTGCTTTCCTGACACAGTCCTTTCTACATTTAGTGGTTGAGGAACTTATGGTAAAATGAATTTTTATGTGACCTTCTTATCAGAATTATTTCAAGTGGCATCTGTGAAGTGCCAAAGTGATGAGGGGAGGCTTCCCCTGACTTCTACTAACCAGAAATATATTCGTGTTCTCTTTCAAGAATCACTGAAATTCTTGTGTGTATGTGTATGTGTCATCTTACTTTAGTGCTCAAAATGATGTCTAGTTAAAGTGATTCCAAATACCGAGTGAATGTCTAAGGAATTTTCCAAAAAGAAGAAGAAAATAAACATTTGTAGGCTTCCCACATGAGTTTATCCTTTAACCCATAACCATGTGATATTAATACTAGTCTCCTCATTTTTATAAAGACAATAGAAACTGTAATTTAATTATACATGACAGGTTTAGTGTAAAAAAACTGTGACTTATATCATGGTAGATAGTGGAGAGCTATCTGCTAAAATGAGTGAGAAAAAATAAACCAGGTAATTTAATGATAAGAAACTGTCAAGATTGTAAGAAGCTCTCATTTTTATTTAACCCACATTCCTTTTTCCAAAGATGAGGCTTAGAAAATCCCATTGACTTGCCTAGTGTAAATATATATGTAAGAAAAACTAAGTCCAGGGGTTCCTGTCTCCATAGTAGAATTGTTTCCCCATAGTGCATGATTAACTGTACTTTGGTAACAAAGCCCTTCAATACCTATTCACATTTTATAGTACATTTTCATATTGCTCATACAAAATTTCTGTCTGTGTTCTAATAAAGTTGGAAAGTGCAACTGGCTATTTTTACTACATAATTTCTCCCATTTTAAAATTCAGATCATTTATCATTCCCTGTCTTTTTATTCCTGTTTGTTTAATTTAACTGGTAATATAAAGGTAGCTTTTCATAAAACCAAAGCTTTAATACATGAAGGGAACTTTAATTTCACCCAGAAAATCATTTGACAACTGGAAGAGTACTTTGCTAAAATTTGAAGATAAGTACACTAAGCACACTGGGTTCTACAACCACATTGGTGGTGAGAAAATATAAGCAAAAAACTATGAGTATTAGGCACTAGGGCTCATCTAAATGATTGATTTAGATGAATTTAAAATTAATATTTTAAATAATGATTTGAGTTATACACTCATGGATCTAGTTAAGGAGGAAACAGTGAGAAAACAATTTAAGTAGCTTTCTAAAAGTTACAAACCCATGCTTTAAACCTCATAATCCACGCCCAAAGAAGTCACCTGAACTACTACATTAGCCTGCCTCCTACTAAACACAAATAAAGTTTAGTGCTGAATGGTGTCCAAATATGGGGATCCATGAAAGAACACAAAAGGGGAAGGATGCAAGAAAAATGAGAAAAGTATGTCATGTAAAGGGTGGAGGCATGGCCCATAAAAATCTGAGAATAGCAAAGAGAATGTTGGTGCCAGAGCACAAAATGCACAAAAAAAATTAAGAGTAGTCTTAATCTAAGCAATGATAACTGTGGCCCTATGTGGTGATATTAGACTTATATTTGTATTAGTAAGGAATGATCATTAAAATATTTTAAAGTTTCTTAGTCTATTCTATAAATAACCATGTAAATAAGTGTAAAGAACTGGAAACAAAAAGGTTATTCATACCTTTGTTATTAAAATTAATGATCAGAATGGAGGAAACACCATTGAGAATAGCAGTAAAAAATTGCTCCTATGATAAACCTCAAGGAAGCAGAATCTTCAGAATGAGGTGGGCTTCGGGCTGTGGAAAATGCTAAAGAAAGGGTGTGGAGATAGAAACTCACACTCTGTCTGGGTTACAAAGATCAGTAAGTATTCTGAATCAGGTACACCAAACTGAAAATCCATTTGTGATGGCCAGGATAATGAATGCTTTCATTGGTACACCTTTTCATGAAGTACTCATTTTGTATTGTGCACAAAATGTTGTATTATGCTTTATTGTATTAGAGAATCAGAAAAAAAATGTCCCACAATCATGTAAAGCCTTTACCTTTTCTAATATTTATATTATGGAAGTCGATTAATATTATCTGTCTAGTTACAATGCAATACGAAAAGTGAGGATAACATGACTCACTTAAGAAAGTTTGTTGTAACAACAATCTATATTGAAACAGCAAACTGAGTCATGAATGGGCATCACCCAAATAGGGAATAAGGAGATTTCAAGAAAATGAAGCATCATATGTTAGATCCTTGTAGGAGGAAGAGTTTTGTAAGTTTGAAAAGCTCCAGTAAAAGTCAGTAAAGGCTAAAGATAGAGAAAATGGTAGCTCATTCTGTAGATTGTGGACCATATAAATGTTTTGGATATCTTTGAAATATTTTTAAACCTGAAGATAAATTTTTCAAACATCAATTGATTTGATAAGTCAAGGAAAGACTAACTTGAAACATTTTTTGTAACACTGATGAGAGATGCTAGTGCCTAGGAATCACATTGAAGCAATGTAGTGGATACTGAAACAAATGTTTTAGAAATTTCCTGGAAATAATAAGAACAATATCATGTGTTTCACTAAATATAGCATAGGGGAGTATGAAGGAGGCATTGATAAGTACTTCTATATACTGGAATGAGAAAAGAGTAGATCACTGTGCTATTTACAGAAGTGAGAAACTCTAGAGGGGAAACTAAGTTTCTAGTAATCATTCTTTTTTTTTCTCCTACCTTACTTTGTTGTATGACTCTGAAGCAAATACAAAGATCAGAGATAAACTATCCCAATAAATTCAGCCCTAGTTCATAGAGTTGTGAGTAATGAGAAACACACAACCAAGGGTAAGAAATACATTTCTTCAATGCAAAAATAAGCAATAATTACCAAGATAGTGATAAATAAATTGTAAAAAATCAAAATAGCAGCCTTCTGTTGCTCTAAACACTAGCTGATACCATTAAAATATATATTAAAGATTTTTAAAGTGTGTAATTAGCCTAGAAGCTCTGAATACCCAAGACACAACTCACATATCAAATCATTTCCAAGAAGAAGGAGAGGACCCTGGTCCTGGAAAGGCTTGATGTAGCATTGTAGTGAATTACTAGGACAGAGAAGTGGGAGGGGGTTGATTGGGGAATGGGCAGAGGGAAGAGGGCTTATGGGACTTATGGGGAGGGGGAAGCGGGAAATGGAAAATCATATGGAATGTAAACAAAGAATATAGAAAATTTTAAAAAGTGTGTAATTAAAGTGTAAGCTTCATGTTGGAAGACACAGTTGGCACTCTGACTGCGTTCAAAGAAGGACAGAACTTGATGCATAGATGTTAAAAGTTGTTGGGAGAGAAGTAATAGCTGAAGATGCAAATACATGTAGTGTGGTTGTTTGAATGTGGTTAGCCCATGAAGTGGCATTAATAGGAAATGTGGCTTTATTGGAGTAGGTGTGGTCTTGTTGGAGGAAGTGTCACTGTAGGGGTGGTCTTTGAGAGCTTCCTCCTAGCTGCCTGAGGATGACAGTCTTCTCCTGTTTGCCTTTGGAACAAGAGTAGAACTCTCAGCTCCTCCAGCACCATGCCTGTCTGAACACTGCCATGCTTCCAGCCTTGATGATAATGGACTGAATGAACCTCTGAACCTGTAAGCCAGCCTAATTAAAGCATTCTCTTTAATAAGAATTGCCTTGGTCATAGTAATAGAAATCCTAACTAAAACATGTGGTAAGAAAATTCTCAGGTGTTACAAAATCCAAAAGGATGAACAGAGGAAAGTGTCCAATAACAGAGTCCAAGAGAGTAGGGACAAAAAGTAAGAGGTCATCGATTATCTTTAAAAATGCAACTTTAGTGAAACATGGTAATTAAAACTTTCACTTTATCTAACAAATAAGTATTGAGGGTCCAAGAGTAGCTCATAAATATAACCATAGCTCATAAATATAGCTCTTAAATATAGCAATAATCATAGCAGCCCTATTTATAATAGCCAGAAGCTGGAAAGAAGCCAGATGTCCCTCAACAGAGGAATGGATACAGAAAATGTAATATTTTACACAATGGAATACTACTCAGCTATTAAAAACAATGAATTCATGAAATTCTTAGGCAAATGGGTGTAACTGGAAAATATCATCCTGAGTATGGTAACCCAATCACAAAAAGAACACATACGTTATGCACTCACTGATAAGTGGATATTAGCCCAGAAGCTTGGAATACCCAAGACACAATTCACATATCAAATAAAGCTCAAAAAGAAGCAAGAACAAAGTATAGATATTCTGGCCTTTCTTAGTAGAGGGTACAAAATACCCACAAAAGGAGATACAGAGACAAAGTGTGGAGCAGAGAATGAGGGAAAGACCATCTAGAGACTGCCCCACCTAGAGATCCATCACATATACAGCTACAAAACGCAGACACTATTGTGGATGCCCACAAGTGCTTGGTGACCCCAGCTGGATATAACTGTCACCTAGGAGGCCCTGCTAGTGCATGACAAATACAGAGGGGACCACTCTCAACCAGCCATTGAACTGAGCACAGGATCTCCAATAGAGGAGCTAGAGAAAGGACCCAAGGAGCTGAAGGCTTTTGCCGTGCTATAGGAGGAACAATATGAGCCACCCAGTTCTCCCAGAGCTCCCAGGGACAAAACCATCAACCAAAGAGTACACATGGAGTTACCCATGGCTCCAGACTCATAGGCAGCAGAGGATAGCCTTTTTGGGCACCAAAGGAAAAAGAGGCCCCTGGTCTGGAGAAGACTTGAGAGGGGAATACCAGGGCAGAGAAGTGGGAGAGGGTTGATTGGGGAACTGGGAGAGAAAATGGGTTATGAGACATTCGGGGGTGAGGGTGGACCAGGAAAGAAGACAACATTTAAAATGTAAATAAAAAATATAATAAAAAAGAATCTTACCAAAGAACCCCCCAAAAGTAAAATAAAATAATAAAATAAAATAAAATAAAATAAAATAAAATAAAATAAAATAAAATAAAATAAAATAAAATAAAAAACAAAATTGCAACTTTAGTGAAATATGGTAATTACAACTTTCACTTTGCTGGGCGGTAGTGGTACACGCCTGTAATCCCAGCATTCTGGGAGGCAGAGGCAGACGGATTTCTGAGTTCGAGGCCAGCCTGGTCTACAGAGTGAGTTCCAGGACAGCCAGCGCTATACACAGAAAACTTGTCTCGAAAAAACTAAATCCAAAAAAAAAAAAAATTCACTTTATCTAACAAATAAGTATTGAGGGGCCCAGAATAACTCATAAATATAACCACTTGTCTTTCCATTCCAACATTTTAGCAAATGCTTGCTCTAATTCAGTGAACACACAGAATACTCCAGATGGGAGAAATAGATGGTAGTAAGATGAATGAAACACATTTTCTTCCTTACAGAGCTCCAGATCTATTGACATAGATATTAAACAACCGAGTCAAATGTAATACCACCCTTAAAAAGTTACTGTGAGATAGAAAAAAATAGATGGTATCAAATCTGATAAAAGAATTTCAAGTGGACTCTGAAGAATAAGTATGCCTTAGGATTTCTATTGCTGTGATAAAAGCTCATGACCAAAAGCAACTTGAGGAAGAAAATGTTTATTTTATCTTACAATCTTCAGGTTATACTCCATAACTAAAAAAAGTCTTGGCAGGAACTCAGTGTGAGAACCTGGAGGCAGGAACTGGAGCAGAGATCATGGATTGCTTCTTTGTATCTTTGCTTATCTATTGTTCCATCCTCTGTGAAGTTCATTTTTCCAAGCTGAATCAGTATGTACTACTCAAACCTGTTGGCTTCTTAGACTTGCTCAGCCTGCTTTCTTTAAAACTCAGGACCACCTGTTCAAAAGTAGCAATGCTCATAGGGGTCTGGGATCTTCCATATTAATCATTAATCAAGAAAATATTTCAAAACATATATAGGAATTTTCTCACATAAAACTTCCTCGTCTAAAATATTTCTAGGTTTATGTCAAGTTGACAAAATCAATCAGAACTTTTTTTCACATCCAAGACCAATGAGATTACTTGAATTCAGTTTGACAATAGAAGGTAATCCTCAGGAGATTTGTTGGCAAACTGAAATGGAATACATCTAAGAAGTCCTGCTAGCAGTCCAGGATGTCAAAAAAGCCATTGAAAAAAAGGCAGAGCAAAGGAACCAAATGCTGAAACTTGTACTTAAAATGAAATTAGAATACTATTTAGAAACAAAAGAAATGAAATTCTTTTGTGGGTTCTTATGTAATCTGGATAAGGGCTTGTAAAGCCCTGAAGGAAATAAGGACTGTTGTGCAAATGGAATGAATGGCACACAGTGCCTAATTCAATGGAAAGTATGTGAGAAGAAAAGTTAAAGTGTCTCCAGCTTTTGAAAAAGGACATTAGAAAAATGAACCTAAGAAAAGATTGTATAAAAACTCAGTTTGAGAGATTTTAAAGTTGAAAATATTCCTGCAGGATCTCTTTCATTGATTGCCTTACATTTGGCTGTGCACACAATGAACTACAAAATGATTGTAGGCTGAACTAAAAATAGATGAAGCTATCACAGTGACCAGCATTCTGTGTTATCCCCTTGTTTCTTGAAGCTTTGACATATTTTAGATGTAATATTTGAATTGAAAAATATATCCAGAGGTCAGAATAATTGACTTTAGAGTATTTGAATGCATCAAAAACAAATTTGTAGAACTTACTGTTTTCTTTTTTAAATTTTGTTTCTTTTATTATTAATCATTCCATTCATTTACATCTCAAATGATATCCCACTTCCCGGTTACCCCTCTGCCAACCCCCATCCCACATCTGTCCTCCCCCAAAGGTATTCCACTCACAGTCCTGCTCACTACAGCACATAATACTGAAGTCATAGGCTGAAGATCACAATGTTGTCCAAGTAGTTACATACTAGTTCAGCTTGGAAAAATAAACTCCATGAAGGAACAGTAGAGAAGAAAAAATACACTTAGTTTTAGCATAGGCAAATTTCATAAATGAGAAAGGGAAGCCAAAAATGAACCAAATATTTTCTATAATTTTTTCAGGAATTCAGATACTGTTCTGAACCCATAATGTTCAAAATGTCATATAATTTTAATAGTTATTATTGAACATTCCCCGGTATTATTTAGAAATTGAACCAAAACATGTTTATTTCACTCTTTTAACAGAATTGTTTGATGATATTAGCATCTTAGTCATCTATTTATTTTAAAGATGTAAAAGGAGAGATTCATACAGCTGAAGTAGCTGTTATTAGTCCCACTCATATGTGAAACAAAGTTAATGTTCATGCCCTCCTGAGTTGAAGAATGTATTTGTTGTGCTATATTCTGTCCATTTCTTTTAACCCTTGGTTATAAAGAGCACTGCTGATTCTATTCCAGACCTCGGCATAAAGCACACATCAATTTATACTTTCTCAGAGTGGCAAGTGTTGTCATGCATCTATTTGGCTCCTCTGGTGTTGATAAAACATCATCTCAATAGAAAAGGCTATCATAAATACCAGCTAGCTCATAATAGGCTACTAGCCCACTATCAAACCTTCTAACAAGCCTGGAAAATGGATTACTTCCACCTTCTAAACATTGAGTTTCCTCTTCATACTTCATATGATTGAACAGAAAGAAAAAAACTCAATCTATTCTTTCTAGTTTGATACTAATCCTTTAAAAAAAAAGCATGATATATTTTTCCTGACATTGATATTCTTCATACTGTATCATTTTGCTGAAAAGTATGAGCTGAATTGTATTCCATTTTTAACCATTTCTTTTCATTCAGTTAATATAGCTGAAGCAAATGAGTGCTGATAAAGTAAAACTTTTAGGAAAAAGTAAAGGCATTAAATGATTGTCTTACCTTTTGAAATTCTGAAGATCTATATTTTGCTGTAAAATGTGCAAGATTCACTCTGTTTCTGGGAAAATGGTGTCATTTACTATAGTATCTGTAGAATTTAATATATAACAATGCCTGCTTATAGATTTATGAGCACTGTAGACATCATTTATTATGATCTGCTTCCTGTTTGATGGTAAGAAATGGTATGGAATAAGCAGAGAACACAGCTACCCATAGCTGAAAAGCAATGTTCTACTACATGAAAGCTGATATATATATATCATAAAAAACAATATATATATACATATATATTGTTTTATATGATATATATATGTAGCCTTGGCTGTCCTGGAACTCACTCTGTAGACCAGGCTGGCCTCGAACTCAGAAATCCATCTAACTCTGCCTCCCAAGTTCTGGGATTAAAGGCATGCAGCACCACCGCCTGGCTCGAAAGCTGGTATATATTAAGAAGTTGTTCTAAAATACAAATATCTAACAGAGATATGGAGTTCATAAAAAATGATTATTGGAGACCCCAACTATCAATAAATTTTCTAAAAACTAGGCCTCTCTTGACTAACATAAAGTCTGTAATTTCTAGGCATTTCCCATTACTGAAAGTTTTATTCACTTGATTATGTTTCACTAACAAATAGTATTGTATATATTTATAAGATACAATGCAAGGTTTCTATATAAACTCAAATTTGGGAAATGATTAAATCAAGCCAAATAAATGTATTGGCTAGCATTTGTTTTGTGATGAAAATATTTGAAATCTATACTTACAGAGGGAAGGGGAGAGATTGCCAAATTTCTATTATTATTATAAGTAGTAGTAGTAGTAGTAGTAGTAGTAGTAGTAGTAGCAAGAATTGTATTTATTTACATTTCATTACATTTCAAATGTCTTTCTTCCAGGTCCCCCTCCACAAACCCCACATCCCCTCCCCCAACCCTATATGCTTCTAAGAGGGTGTTCCCCCACCCACCTACTCACTCCCACCTCACCCCTCTAGCACCTCCCTTCTCTGGGGCATCAAGCCTACACAGGACCAAGCACATCCCCTCCTACTAAAGCTAGACGGGTAGTCCTCTGCTACATACATAGCAGGGATCATGGACCCGCCCATGTAAGCTTCTTGATTGGTGGCTCATTCCCTGGGAACTCTGAGAGATCCAGAGAGTTGATACTGTTGTTCTTCCTATAGGGTTGCAATCCCCTTCACTCTTCCATAATGATCCCCAGGCTCAGTCCAATGGTTGGCTGTAAGTATCTCCATTTGTCTCCGTCAGCTGCTGGTAGATCCTCTCAGAGGAGAGCTATACCAAGCTCCTGTCTGCAAGCACAATATGGCATCAGCAATAGTGTCAAGCACATGAAATGGATCCCAAGGTGGGGTGGTCTCTAGATTGCCTTTCCTTCTGTTTGTCCTCCAATTTTTGTCCCTATATTTTTCTTTATGCGGGAGCAATTCTGGGTCAAAATTTTTGATGGTTGGTCCCATCCCTCATCTTGGGGCCATATCTATCTACTGAAGGTGATCTCTTCAGGTTATATCTCCCCACTATAGGGCATTCAAGCTAATGTCATCCCATTGGGTCCTAGGAGCCTCTCACATCTCTGATGTCTGAGACTTTCTAGTGGTTCCACCCCCACCCCACCCCCCACACACACACACACACACTGCTGCATATTTCTATTCAATCTCCTGCCCTTCTGGGCTTCTCTCCTGTCCCTCCCAATACCTGATCCTGCACCCCCTTTTCCTTCCTCCTCCCCTCTCCCACCAAGGTCTCTCCCTCCATCTGCCTCCTGAGATTATCTTGTTTCCTTTTCTAAGTAGGATTGATGCACTGAACTCCCTTCTTGTTAAGCATTATATGGCGTGTGAGTTTTCTCATGGATATTCTGAACATTCTGCCTAATATATACTTATTAGTGAGTACATACATGTATGTCCTTTGGGTCTGGGTAACCTCACTCAGGATGATATTTCCTAGTTCCATTCATTTACCTGAAAAATTCGTGATACCCTCATTTTTTATGGCTGAGCAGTATTCCATTGTGTAAATAAACCACATTTTCTGCATCCATTCTTTGATTGAGGGGCAACTGAGTTGTTTCCAGCTTCTGGCTATTATAAATGAGGCTGTAATGAACATAGTAGAGCACGTGCCCTTGTGATATGATGGAGCATCTTTCAGATATATGCCCAGGAGTGTCATTGCTAGCTCTTCAGATAGAACTATTTTCAATTTTCTGAGGAACTGCCAGATTGATTTCCAGAGTGGTTTTACCAGTTGGCAATCCCACCAACAATGGAGGAGCATTCTTTCTCTATATCCTCACCAGCATCTGTTGTCACCTGGGTTTTTATCTTTGCCATTCTTATTGATAATAAGGTAGAATCTCTGGGTTGTTTTGATTTGTGTTTTCTTGATGACTAAGGATGTTGAACATTTCTTTAGGTACTTCTCAGCCATTTAAGATTCCTCAGTTGAGAATTCTGTTTAGCTCTGTAATCTATTTATTTTAGTTGGGTTATTTGGTTTTCTGGAGTCTAACTTCTTTAGTTCTTTGTTTATTTTGGAAATTAGCCTTATGTCAGATGTAGTGCTAGTGAAGATCTTTTCCCAATCTGTAGGTTGCCATTTTGCAAGGTATCACTGTTTGTGGATGATATGATAATATACATAAGCAACCCCAAAAATTCTACCAGAGAACTCCTACAGCTGATAAACAACTTCAGCAAAGTGACTGGATATAAAATTAACTCAAACAAATCAGTAGCCTTCCTCTAGTCAAAGGATGAACTGGCTGAAAAAATTAGGAAAATAACACCCTTCACAATAGCCACAAATAATATAAAATATCTTGGTGTTACTCTAACCAAGCAAGTGAAAGAGCTATATGACAAGAACTTCAAGTCACTGAAGAAGACCTCAGAAGATGAAAAGATCTTCCATGCTCATGAAATGGTAGGATTAACATAGTAA
The DNA here is from genome assembly GCA_964023405.1 of Apodemus agrarius. Classification (NCBI taxonomy): domain Eukaryota; kingdom Metazoa; phylum Chordata; class Mammalia; order Rodentia; family Muridae; genus Apodemus; species Apodemus agrarius. The sequence continues at coordinate 52,724 of OZ030011.1, read as the reverse complement.
AGATGGCCATCTTACCGAAACCAATCTACAGATTCAATGTAATCCCCATCAAAATTCCAACTAAATTCTTCACAGAGATAGAAAGCAATTCTCAACTTCATGTGGAATAACAACAACAAAAAAAAACCTAATAATACCAAAAACAATTCTCAACAATAAAAGAACTTCTGGGTAAATAATCATCCCTGACCTCAAGCTATACCACAGATCAATAGTGATAAAACTGCATGGTATTGGTGTAGAGACAGACATACCAATCAATGGAATAGAACTGAAGACCCAGAAATAAACTCGCACGACTATGGACACTTGATCTTTGACAAAGAAGCCAAAACTATACAGTGGAAAAAAGAAAGCATCTTCAACAAATGGTGCTGGTCTAGCTAGCAGTCTACCTGCAGAAGAATGCAAATTGATCCATATTTATCACCTTGTACAAAGCTCAAGTCCAAGTGGATCAAAGACCTCCACATAAACCCAAATACAATGAATAACATAAAGGAAAATGGGAAAGAGCACATTGTCACAGGGGAAAACTTCCTGAACAGATCACCAATGGCCCAGGCTCTAAGATCAACAATTGACAAATGGGACCTCGTGAAATTGAAAAGATTCTGTAAGCAAAGGATACTGTCAATAAGACAAAATTCTTAAATTAGAGAAGGAGAAAAATAAAAGGTATTCAAGAGAGCATAGTCATGAGACTGGCTGGGAAACTAGGCCATATTTCACCCTGAGAAAAGGTAGGGTTAACCATGTGCTTGTCTTAACTTGTAGACAATGAATAGACACAACCAAGATAAATGCTTCAATGTCACAAAAGAAAGGACTTTGACAATCAGACTTACTAAAAGATGAATATGCTCATTTTTATCCATAGAAAAGATTTTAACTACACTAGAAAAAAATCTTGTTAGGCAAGACATGCAAATAAGGTAGTGACGTTTAGTTACTAATGCTTCCATCATTACTAGCATCCTGGTTCCCACTCTGGCGATTATGTTTTGGTTAGATAAATACAGTTCTTCATCAGTATTGGCTTGTTTGGAATAACATGAGCACAGTAGAAAAAGCAGGTAAGATGGAATAACAAAATTTAGAGAGGCTGTTAATGAATATTAACACAGAACCAGCCTTGACCTCCTTTCTATGGGAAGAAGAGAGGAATATCTTAATTTGTTTTATTACATTAATCATTTTATTCTCTACAGAAATAGAGGTTTCAGTGAAAACGGTCCTTATAGAGGCATACTTCATCTCCAATTGTGAAGGATACATGTATTTGAATATTTCATCTCTTGTTTGGGAAGGGTTTGATGGCCTTGTTGAAAGAGGCTTATCACTGAGAGCAGACTGACTTTCAGAAAACTCTGAGACTCTTGATATCTCCTGGTTATCTCCAGCTATAACTTTTCTGCTATTGTTCTAACTCCATAACTGCCTGTCTGCTGCCATGCTACCAGCCATGATGGTGATGTAATATAAACCTATGAAACCATAAGCCTCAAATTAAACATTTTATTTCATAAATTGCTTTGGTCATAGTATTTTATCCCAGCAATAAAAAAGTAACTAAGATAGTATATATTCTATAGTTTTATTTTTTATATACAGAATATGAAAAATTAAACATATTTTATAAAAAAATGAATTATAAGATATAATTCCCCTGGATGTTGAGCACAACTTTGGACCTTCATCAAGAGTTGCTGATATGCACAATAAAGTAAGGTTATGGAGTTTTCTCCTTAATAGATAAGTTTAAATGCCAAACAAGTCATAGGTCAGATTTTAATTTATTGTCTTTTGGAGGCTTACAGCATTCACATATTTTAGCTTGATAAATATGAAAATAACCTTTTGCAATGAAAGACCAAAACTGAATTCTTACACTCTTATATTTTGTTAAATTAAAATTAGCCTTTTGAAATGTATCTTAACTGATACGTAAAACTGTAAAGATTATGCATAATTGTTTACCAGGTGATATGTATATATATATATATATATATATATATATATATATATATACGTTGTAGAATATTTTATATTAGATCAAATATAGCTATTTCCACAAACATTGTCATTTCTTGATGGAGAAACATTTTAAAATATTTCCTCTAGCTGCTGATACATAGTACACAATTCCTGTGTAGTCTCTTGCTGTGCAGTAAGATAATTTCTTACATTTAAATACATTTTATACATGACTTTGTGTTCATGATCTTTTATGAGACTGTTTTATATTACACATAAAGGTGAGATGGTATAATGTTTGTCTTCCTATGCCTGCCTATTTTACTTAACACAATGATCTATAGGTCCACCTATGCCTTTGCAAATGATTAGATTTCATTCTCTTACAATGGCTGAATCATACACATTCCATACTACACTTCCTTTACCATTCATCAGCTGATAGATTATTTTATCTCTTGCTTCTGTGAATATTACTGTAATAAAGAGTGGGATGTTTCTTGAGTCTACTCATTTTGTTTTCTGTGGCTATATATCAATAAAATAGAGACTGATGGATCAGTCAGAGACTGCTAAATGGTTTGATTTAGCAGCATATTTTTAATTCCTCAGTTATTATTTTTGGTTTTCATAGGAGATTTCTGAGTGATTGCCATAAGAATTTAAGTTCTTTTCATATAAGAAGTAATTTGTAAATGATAAAATCATATCATTGTCATAATAGTAAGAAGCAAACCAACCAAAAATCCAAAACAGAATAGTATGGTACATTCCTGGGATCTGGGAAGTATAAACGCTGTGATCCAGGGGTTCAAGGTCATCTTTAACTGCATAGTGAGTTCAAGGCTAGCCTGAGCTACATGAAACACTGTCTCAAAAACAAAACAAAAGAAAACAAAACAAAAGAAAACAAAAACCAAGGAGCTGGAAAGATGTCTCAGCTATTGGCAGCACTAACTGGTTCAATTCCCAGCGATCACCTGATAGCTCACAAGCATCTGAAATGGGATACAATGACCTCTTCTGGTGTGTCTGAAGACAGCAGCAGTGTACTCACATAAAAAAAAATAAATAAATCTTTAAAAAAAAAAGAAAAAAGAAAAGGAAGGAAGGAAGAAAATAAGAAAGAAAAGGAAAAAAGAAGAAGGAGGTAGGAAGAGGGGAAAAATATATACTAATAAACAATCATAAAATTAAGACTTGGACTTCATTGCTCCTCACATTTTGAAATTCAGATGCACCATCTACATCTTTTATGTTGTCTCTCTCTCTCTCTCTCATTCATTAATTGTTATGATTAATCATTATTATAATTAATTTTTTCATTTTATCAATATTAGTGACTTATATACATTACTTGCAATACTAGAGTATTCTCATTTTTCTCTGTATAATTAGTCTTAGAAGTATGTTATATGCTGTCATAATTTCTTTGTACTCATTCATGTCTCCTTCTCTATGGCTGAATGACTCCCTGGATCATTTCTTATAAGACACACATGATAAAGGCATTCTTTTAGCCTCTACTTGTGTCTATCTTTTTGTCATTTTGCAAGGATAGCAAAAGTATATCCTTGATTGAAATAAATTTTTGTTGATATTTATTTACCTTGCCTCCTTTGGTACTTATGAAAATTGTGTGACATTTTCTACTGGTATTTAAAGTTTCTGCTGCTGTGTCTTCTGTATTCTTAATTAGGACACCTTTATATATTATTTGTTTCCTTTTGCTTTCAACATTAATAGTCTCTTGTTTCTTATTCATTCAAGAAGTAGATTAGAAGACAGCTTGAGGTAAGCTTGGTTACCTAGAACTGAACAGCTTTTGGTCCTGGAACCCTGTCTAGGGATGGCAGCAAGAAAATAAAGATAAAAACACCTACCACATACATCAAAGCTAGGATCAGATGGAATTTCCCACAGCACCACCACCCCATCTGTGTATTCATTAGGTACAGCTGGGCTGGAGGCAGCTAGCTTTGGTAGCAAGTTTCTGTAGGTGAACAGTCTCAAGCTATAAACATCCAGAAGAAGGAAGCTGCAGGTTTTAGGGTTTTATACACTGATCAATTGTTAATAAACACTTATACCCTGATTCTCACAGAAATTTTTGCTATTTCACTTGAACCTGGCCCATATGGGTAGCAGCTCTGCCAATTTCCTATGGATCCAAAGACTTGGAGTCTTAACATGACTTTCCTATGTCACAATACACACTCAGGACTTCTCTGGTTCCTACATTTGATTGAGTTAATTCTGGCTGGGCGGTGGTGGCGCACGCCTTTAATCCCAGCACTTGGGAGGCAGAGGCAGGCAGATTTCTGAGTTCGAAGCCAGTCTGCTCTACAGAGTGAGTTCCAGGACAGTCAGGACTGCACAGAGAAACCCTGTCTCGAAAAACTTAAAATAAAAAATCTGAATGGTGGCCTTTGACCACCCTGTACCTACATATTTGTGCCCTTCTCTAGGCTTGGAAAGTCTTCTATTATGTTCTATTTGAATGACCTTTCTATCCATTTAGCAAACTCACATTTCCCATAGGCCTTAATAACATAAATAATTCCTTTTGTTTTTAATGCCATCTCAAAGAATTTATAGCTTGTTTTATTTCTATTCAATTTTTCTTTACTTCTTTGTGGTGGTTAGACTTATTTATTTTGTTATGTGTATGAATGTTCTGCCTGCATATATGTATGTCACCATGTGTGACTCTAGTGCCCATGGAGGTTGGAAGAGAGCATCAGCTCTGTCAGTGATTTTAGAATCACCTCTTGATAAAACTGTGCTTTTAAGCTTATTATCAGAGGGTTTAACATCTAGGAAAATACACTCTGGGTGTGGAAAGGAACTGTCCAAGGGTCTCAGGTTGGGTAAAATGGGAAGGGGCAAAAATGAACACCAGCAGTCACCCCTATCTATTTCCTGACCTCAGCTATCTCACACTTCTGACCACCACCATGAACTGTATATCTTCTTAAACTGTTAGTCAAAATAAATCTTTGCTTTCTGACAAACATTGGTTTTGTAGGATTTTTCTTTCAAGGCAACAAGAAAAGTAATAACACATCCACTAAATGAGTATTTTCCAAATCCTGTCTATGCAAGCAAAACATTCATACACACAACAAAATAAATAAATCTAGAAAATTGATTGAAACCCTTTAAATTCTTTATCTAAGATTTACTCATTTTGGTTATTTAATTTTCATTGTCTGGTAAGTTAGCTTGACTGATAATAAGGTTATGTTTCTAAAAGATCTTCACATTGCTGATAAACAATTTGATACTTCATTAAATAACTAGATCTATATTCCAGTTGCCTTAGTCCACTTTTACTTTGACTTTTAAAAAATTGCAAACAGCCTGAAGTGACTTGTATGTCAGCACAAGATGACACTCTCAGTCCATGGTTGCCACTAGATCCTTATTGGTGCACTGCTACTATTCCAGTACTAGAAGGTAAATCAAATTTAGGTCTGTCCCATAAGTACCATTAGTGTGCTGTTCAACATGATCTGGAGGAATATTTAAAATAGTCAAGCTGTACTCATAATTGTGTCTCTGGAAGCAGGGACAGCCCAAAGATTGCACCCACAACACCATTCTCTGGTTAAACAATTCAGAAATTTCCCTGGCTCTGGGATAAGTCACCCCACAAGGTTCCTCAGGTTCCATACTATACTCACCCAGACCAATGTTAAAAGTACTATATCATATACTAAGTCATATAGCTTGCAGGCCCACACTGCCATGGGCTTCCTCTATTTAGGGCCTTGTACCTTGGGGCCCACAGTTGGTATAGACAGACACACATGACATTGACAAGATAGAAGCACAAGTTCTTGGGTGTGCATACCTCCAGGTCTTGAGGTCTTGTTCATTGACACTGATCTGGGAACAGGAGTTGCTGGGATCTGTCAAGTGTTAAATGGAACCCAAAATTTTGTTTTATCTTTTAAATAGCTTCTGCCTCTTTGCTAAGTTTTCCTATTATTCCCAAACACATATTCATTTTTCATGAAGGTCATTGAGCCTCCTTAAAACAAGTGCTTTAAGAAGCTGGAGAAATTACTAAGTTCAAAAATTTAAAACTGCATACTGATTCTTAAATTCCACATCAACACCTGTATCTTCACCCTGCCCAATCCCAACAAATGGATTCTCTCTATATCTTTTGCTATTCGAGGATGGTTTAGAGGAGAAGGAAGCTCCTTATCTACTGAGACTGAATAAGCTGGGCAATATTTGTAACAACTAGTGCAATCTCACAGTGTAGTCAGGGACTGCACATAGTGGAACTAGAAATGATAGATGCAAAACCATGAATCTACTCTACCAGGACAATTGTTTGCCTAGATCTGCAGATGGTCCTAAGACTTCATGAATGCAACTAGGCCTGTACATAGGAATATTTTGTTTCTTTACTACTTTTGTCATGTTGCTGAGTGTTAGTGCAGTGGGCCTGACACTGAACTTTAGGCCAAAATTCTGTGCTAGCTTTGGTGACCTGTTCCCAGACGTAAAATCTCACTCCCTCTTCTGCTCTCAGAGGCTGGAAGAGACCTGGTAGATTCAGTTACTCAGCTGCCAGGCTAGTGCATTTATAGTGTTTTAGTGCTTTACATACCTGTGGCAGTATATTTGGGGCTCTGCTTAATACTGGATTTTGCTGTGATGGGCCTGGCACTTGATTTCAATTCTAAAGCTATGAGCTAAATTTTATCTCTGCCAACTGGATGGCAATTATTTTTACTGATTGCTTGGTAATGGTAAAGGAAGGGATGATTGGGGCACCTTCTTCTTTCTACCTTTGTCAGTGCATCTCTTCTCACTGTTGTTCTAAAACTAAACACTGTGAACTCTCATCTCAGTCATTTTCTGTTGTAAAGGTAGCACACATGAACAACTGTTCCAGTTTATAAATGTATGTAGATACTATCACTATGGAATCTCACTCATATGCCAAGTTATTCTGTCTTTAGAAATAGTCTCATAAGCATTTCACTGTGGCTGAAATATCATCAGAAAATGTAATTGTTAATAATTCAGTCTTCTATAAGATCATTCTAATTAAGATAAATATTATCTATACTCCATTTAAAAAGATTTTTCTTTGTTGGTTTTAGACAAATTTAATTATCCATCTGTCTTTAAAACTAAGATGAACATATTCTATACAAATTCACTCATTCTACTTATTTCTACATCATACAGTAAATCCTTTGCATTTTCAGCCCTCTTAAAATGAAGATTAAATTATTTTCTGGATATATCATTGTTCTGGCACAATAATAACCATTTTCATACAGTTATCATAAGATGATACAGAATACAGATCTCTGAGCCATATATTTCATGATTCAAAATCCTGATTCTGACATGCAGTCACCAAACAAATTGTCCAATTTATTCTAGGCAAAAATTTCTTAAGCCTTTCTATACATGTTTCTTCCTCTACAAGGTGTATTAGCTGCATGAATTGAAACATTGCTTGATATTCCTTGATTGGTGTAACCCACAGTAATAATTTCATGTTTGAAGATTAAAAGTTGCCATCTAAGTCTAGTTTCAGAAGCCCTCATTCTTTACAATCTACATCATTAGCGTACTTTGGTCATTATCATGTGATGAACATCTCTAAATATAGAAATAAACATCTCTAAATAAAAGAAATTTCATATGAAGTTTTATTATAAAGGAAAATGCAATTATCTTAAGTAAGGTAGAACATTGATGATTTCTAGGAGGACATTTATTCTCCAGACAATAACAGATTGTAGACAATTATGAGCTATATCTATGGAAAACCTGAATTTAAAAAAAAAAAAAAGTCTATCATTGATAAAAAAAAAAATCTCTTTTTGAAAAGTCATATAAGTTGAGACTCCGTGTTGTAAATTCATTGGTAGCTACTGCCACCAAGTGGTGGCAAAATACTTTTTCAGCGATGAACCCAACAGGCTTTAGAGGAAAGTGGAAGGAGCTGTATTTCTTCCTACCCCATTGAGTCATAAGCAACCAAGATCTGATCTTCATAAAATGCCAACATTTCTTTGGTTTCTACAACTACACCACCTTCATATCCTGCTACAAATGAAACTTAAGATTGTCATTTGTCTGTCCTAGGAAGATCCTCTAATACAAAAGAAAAGGGTACAAAAACAAAAAGTTTTAAGTGTCTTGAAGTCTAAACTACTTTGAAGCCATAGACTTCAAATGGCTGGTGTGTAGATGTCACCCTGAAACTTACTCGTTTGATAATGTCAATAAAAAATTAACTGAGAATTATACTGCTTAGGTAAAATTTGAAGAAGAAAATAGGTAACAAGTGTATAAGGATTAGCAAGTCTGACAAGTGCTCAGTAGTAAAAGTCTGCTCTTTTATTATTTTGATGCCTATTTCACTGTATTTCTCTTTCCTGCATTCAAATAACATTACAACTATTACTGATATATCAATCCAACACAATCATAAAGAGGTTCAAGCAAATTTACATAACACAAACTCTGACAGCCATGACAGGTATATTAGTTACTTTTCTTTTGTTGTTATAAAATGCTGTGACCAATGGCAACTTAAGTAATGGTCTAGTTTGGCTTATAGTTCCAAGGGTTAAATATCCATAATGGCAGCAAGCAACTGAAGGAAGAATCTGAAAACTCACATCTCAACCACACACAGGAAGCATGAAAGTTAGACTATATAAATTCTGAAAGCCAACCCCTAGCATTGTATTGTATTATCTCTTCTAAAAAAACACCTCCAACATGGGAGCAAATATTTAAATAATTGATATTGTGAGTGATATTTCTCATATAAACCATAGCAACAGGAATACTTTGCTGTTTTTCCAGTCCCAAAAAGAAATGCACAGTGGGCAGACAGAACTAAAGGTTTAAAGTCTATGTTGAACCACTAAAATATCTTCCTGAGAAGCTTCCAATCAAAGCAATTAAGCCTACTTTTAGTTTCTGTAACTGTATTATTATAAAGGACATTAATTAATATTTATGGGATATAGTCAAACACAAAATCTATATGTGAGTGTAAATTATACAATCATATATAATATGAACTATGAGATTATTCTCACTGAATAAGTTTAGGTACAAATAATGGTATGGTCTTCAGTTGTGCTAAATCTGGCACTAGACAGAAGTTTCAATTCATCAGTACATCTGTATACTGACAAATTCTTGATTAATTTATGATCATAATAATATAGTGCTAGAACAGGAACTTTTCTATTGCAAGAACATAAAATATCTTCTGTTTCATCTAATATAAATTACACAGTACCACATGTAGATCTCTGAACTCCAATTCTTTGAAAATTGAGCCTCCAGCTCAGTATATCTCATAGGGTTCTATTCCAACTTAACCTCAGAATTATCCAACCATACTCTTCTATACCCTAACAAGTGACCATTTGTACTTCCATTAAAAATTTCCAATAAAAAGATTATTTATTATAAGAGAGAGTACAGCTACTGTGTGGTCAAATCTAGTCTTTAGAATTCATTAAAAAAATAGTTGAAATCTTCCTATGTTCATTTCTTCTTCATTGATGTCAGATTCAGCATCTAGTTACAGAAACCAACTGGTGACATTCTAGATTGCATCTATTTCCTACATAGGTCAAATAATAGAATTTAGGGTAGAACTAGTTTCATCTAATAACACAAAATATATGCTTTTGATGCAGACTACCATTCATAGGTATTTAATTTCCCCCAGAACTTTAGGGTTTTTTAATACAGATATTCTGAGTCATTTTACTCAAAAGACAAATATGTATAAAAATCAGAATGTACTGCAAAAGAATCATCATTGTGTTAAAATAGACCATGGGATATAGCACAGTAGAGGTCTCTAGCCCTATGTCTCCTAAGATTTGATAATATCTTGGGATTCTCCATACTAGATCCCTTTGACAGGATATAGCATCGGAACTGGATCTTAGATAAATGTGTATCAGAAAGGAAATTGATCTTTCAATCTCTTTCTTAATTTTTCTTTTGTATCCTCTTTTTTCCTAATCATATTCCTTTTAAAGTAGCTTATTAAGGGAGTAATGGAAAGATGTTTAGTTAATTCATAAATAGCAAAGAGATATAACAAGAAACTAGAAGCTAAATGTGATTTTTTAATGTGAAAGGAGAGGAGAAGCATTCTCCAGTAAATAGTTAACACTGAGGTGATAGGCATACTTATATGGTAGTCCTTGCCACAAGAGAAATGTCCAAGTTTTCAACCAAGTACACATTAAGTATTTCACCAAGAAAATCTTCTAACAACATGTCTCTGGATTGTTCAGAGGTAACAAAATGGAGTTAAGTGCACAGTGAGTGATAATATTGGAATCCCATACTTCAGCTGCCATTAAACGTCTAAAATTGCTGTGATTTTTGGCTTCTTAATTTCTCTACCCACATCATAAAAATAGTAAAATGTGTTCCTTTTACTTTTGCTATCGGTGGGAGTAGAACTCAGATATTCAGTGTTGCAAACTTTTGAAAATTCAAAACTATGGAAATTGGAGAATTTATTTCAATTGAGTATCAAAACTATTTCCTTTTAGAGTGTTTTAACAGAAATTTTAATGAAAGGACTGGACTATGAAAGTAAAAGTACATCTTCTGAGACATCTTGTAAATTTTCTTTGTGCAAGCCTAGTAATAGCAAAAGGATAGAAATGGAGAAGGCAATGTTTAGTTTTCTTTCCAAAGGCATAAGTCACGTGCTTTATTATAACCCCATGTAAATAGATTGCAGCATTATTATTTCTTCCTGCAACCTTTGTGGGTTTTTCAGTAAATGCATAAATCAACTCCAGGAAATAGGAAACCTGTCAGGCTAAATCTTTTTGGGGGTTGTGAGCCAGTACCTATTATCTGGCTTGTTGCAGCTGTAAGCTATTTTTGACTGACTGTAGTATCCTCTCATAATACTGCATTGACAAATGCATAGTCCTCTACAACTTCTCTGAACAACAACATTACTGAGTCATGAAGAAAGGCCCTGGGGAAAGGCTAGAAGAAAGGTTCAGAATGATTTTGCATTGTCCTTCATCCAGAGGAATCTAAAAACAATCATGTTAATGACATAAATCAATAAGTCTCAGAAACCACCATTCAGAGCTATTCTGAAATAGCTCAGAAATTTAGCATCTTTGCTGTGTCCTTAACTTCAAAAATCATCTGCATTTACTGTGCCTCAGTTAAACTAATTCCATCTAGAATGGTGGTGTTTGCCGGGCGGTGGTGGCGCCCGCCTTTAATCTGAGCACTTGGAAGGCAGAGGCAGGTGGATCTCTGAGTTCGAGACCAACCTGGTCTACAAAGTGAGTTCCAGGACAGCCAGAGCTACACAGAGAAAACCTGTCTCGAAAAAACCAAAAAAAAAAAAAAAAAAAAAAGAATGGTGTTCTTAAACCCTCACTCCCCAGATTCATTTCCCAAAATCTGCTAACTTGAACAGCTTGAGTCCTGTTCTTGTAAGTTCCTATTTTAGAATTTTTATAGCAATGAGAAATTTGTAATTTCTTGAAGAAAATGTTAATCTCTTTTCAATTTTTTAATTCACTGTTATATTTGAGATGTCCGCTCCCCACTTTAAAATGTTTATCCTTGCCTCTCTTTGTTGTCTTTTGAAATAATTTAGTATGAAGATGATAAATATATAAAAAGAAAAGAGCTTTCTTTTCAGGAATCTCGAAGCAAGTTTCATTAACTATGAACCTCTTTGAATTTCCATGGAATTTGGAAATGTATCTTTCCAAGAATGATTATTTTTCCAGTCCAATGTTCAATTTTCCTAGTCTATTTCTTATGATGATGAATTCTGCATAAGTATATACAGGAAGAAAACTAAAATTTTATGTTCCACTCAAAACCTTGTAGCAAGCTAAAGAACAGAACTTAAAACTTCCATGTGATATCTTTTTTAATTAATTAATTATTTTATTTACATTCCAAATGTTGCCCCCTCCCAGTCCCCCTCACAAAGTTCTTCCTCCATCCCCTCATTCCCTTTGCCTCTGAAAGGATGCTCCCCTCAGTTGTCCCAATGGGGCATCACATCTCTACAGGATTAGGTGCATCTTCTCCCACTGAGGCCAGATAAGACAGTCCTCTACTACATATGTGCTGGAACCCTCGAACCAGCCCATGTATGCTCTTTGGTTGGTGGCTCAGTCTCTAGGAATTCCCAGGAGTCCAGGTTAGTTGACATTGTTGGTCTTCCTATGGGGTTGTTATCCCCTTCAGTCCCTTCAGTCCTTCCCCTAACTCTTCCATAGGGGTCCCCAACCTCTGTCCAGTGCTTGGCTGTGAGTATCTGCATCTGTCTCTGTATCTTCTGGTAGGGCCTCTCAGAGGACACCCATGCTAGACTCCTGTCTGCAAGCATAACAGCATTAGTAATATTGCCAGAGATTGGAACCTGCCCATGAGATGGATAACAAGTTGAGCTGGTCACTAGTCAATCATTCCTTCAGTCTCTGCTTTATATTTGTCCCTGCATTTCTTTTAGAGAGGAGCATTTTGGGGTCGAGATTTTTGTATGTGGGTTGATATCACCATTCCTCCTCCAGAGGTCCTGTCTGACTCCTGGAGGTGGTCTCTTCAGGTTCCATATCCCTGCTGTTGGACATTTCAGCTAATATCATCCGGGGAGCCTCCTCCATCCCAGATCACTGGAACTTTCTAGATGTTTCCCCCAACTCCACCCCTGGCAGCAGCATATTTCCATTCATTCTCCTGCCCTCTAAGCTTCTATCCCATCTACCCCCAAACTTGACCCTGCCCCTCTTCATCCTGCGTCACCTCTCCCACCCAGGTCCCTCCCTCCTTCCCTCTGCCTCCCATAGTTATTTTCTTCCCCTTCTAAGTGTGATTTAAGCATCCTCACTTGGGCCTTCCTTCTTGTTTAACTTCTTAGGGTCTGTGGGGTATATCATGGCTAATCTGTACTTTGGTTAATGTCCACTTATCATTGAGTAAATACCATGCAAGTCCTTTCAGGTCCAAGTTACCTCACTCAAGATGATACTTTTCACTTCCATCCATTCCTCCCCCTTAAGTTCTAATGGCACTTAGAAGGTAGGAGGGTAGAAAATTATAGCAGAAAAACTTGGGTACAAATTTTTATCCTCTGTTGATAATCTTTTTCAAGCAATCCTTTCACTGTTTTGAGGCTCTGAGTTGAATACTGGGATTCAATTTTCCCTCAGTACCAGTGCCATGAACCTCAAAATTTATTCAAGATCATGGGAAATTAGTAGCAAATGAAGCATAAAATAACTTCAGAGACCAACAATTCCATCCGTTCCTTAATGTAGGAAATCATCCTGTAAAAGACAAATCACAAAGAAAATGCAGCTATGGAAAAAAGCAGCCTTACCACATGCTGTGCTTTCTTCTGAGGCTCCATTAGTAGCTGTACTGCCAGTTCTCTGCACTCTACTAGGCTCCTATGTGACCTGGTTGGATAAAGCACTCAGACTACAATACAAGGTAAAAAGGTTATGTCATATACAGAGCTCACATGTGTCCTGGTGGCCACAAGCTTACAGCTCCAAAGGGTGCAACTTATGGCAAGCCTATCTTTGATGTTGCTAACCAGCTAAAGATTGCCCAAAGCAGAAGAAAATAGATGCCACTATAAGGTTCTGTGTGTCGTGGATTATTACTGTGTTGGTGAGAACTTCAAATATAAATTCTTGGAGGTTATTCTAATTAATCCACTCCATAAAGCTATCTGAAGAAATCCTTATCCTCACTTTATCAGAAAACTAGTGCACAAGCATGAGAGATGCACTGTCTGACATCTGCAGGTCCCAAGAGCCATGACCTTGGAAAGGACCATAATTTCCACCATGCTATTAGTGGTTCTCCCTGTCTATCTGAAGAGAAAAACAATTCTCTTTGGATCCATGATTATTGCTAACATAGGAATGTGTGTAAGACACATACCCAATTTGAGATAATAATAAAATGCAACACAAAAGCAAAAATCTAAAATAGCACCTAAAGAAAGCAGCATTAGCTTTCCCCCATTATGATTGATTAAAGTAAGAATGAGAAAACATAATTCTTACTGGAGTAATTTGAAAAGTGGCTTAACACCTTGGAAAGAAGGGATGAACATTCTCTACAAAGAGAGACACATTTCAGGAAACAGGTCATTTATTCACTAGATTATCTTCATGATCTGATGTTTGACACCAATCACTGTACTTTAGGGCTATTCCCTCGCTACCCTACAGGATGACTCAGTTTCCAGACCTGGATAATTCATAGTAGCATGGCCTATCTAAGCCAAAACAGATAGATAAATCAGCATTTTGAGTCCACAGCCAAGGTTCTTCAGCCACAGGGAGCATAGAATTACCTTGGTGTTGATCCAAGGAGCGATTTTTTATATTTTACTACCCAAATTTGGAATTAAGAGGGGACAACTAGATTGTATTTCTACTGAATCTCTCTGTTACTCTGATGAAGATTAAAATAACCTACAGAAGATATTCTTAGAAAGCATTATTCCAGTGCTTTGTAACTCATGCCATTTGGGAAAAAGAAAGTCAATTTGTCAAGAAGGCCAGAAGATCCTCAGACACTGCCTTCAGTGAACAGACATGGGTATGCACAGATTTTTTTTTACACCACCTAAATCTTAGACTTGTTGTTATAAACTCTGTACTGGATAACTATACTACACAGAATTATTGTGTAAAAACTAGTTCTGAAATTGAGAGATCTTGTTAAGTTGATATCAATATCAGGTTAATCAATATTTCAAATTGAGCACATTATATCAAGATTATAATTAATGTAACAGATCTCTAAAGTTTTGTAACCTTATCCTTAATAGCCTTTTATTCTCTGTAACAAGTAAATTGTTCCTAGTATAAAACCTCAGCAAAGATTACAAGAGCCCAGTGAAAGGCCATTGATCTTAATCAAAAAATGTGTCGGGCGGTGGTGGCGCACGCCTTTAATCCCAGCACTTGGGAGGCAGAGGCAGGCAGATTTCTGAGTTCGAGGCCAGCCTGGTCTACAGAGTGAGTTCCAGGACAGCCGAAGCTACTCAGAGAAACCCTGTCTCGAAACCTCCCCCCCAAAATTAAGTTTAAAAAAAATGTGCTATACTACACCTTTCTTTGTAAACTGACAAGACTTACCAGAAATGATACCTAATAGCTTACAACAACAAACCTACAAAGTTAAAAAGCAAAAGAATCCATTTTTAAAATATTCTTAATACCTCATTTTTACATTTTTTAATTAGATATATGCTTTATTTACATTTCAAATGGTATCCCCTTTCTACATTACCCCTCTGAAAAATCCCCTATTCCATCCCCCCTCCCCCTGCTCACTCTCCCTACAATTTCCTGGCTTGCATTTCCCCATTCTGGGGTATCAAGCCTTCACAGCACCCATGGTCTCTCTTCTCATTGATATCTGAAATGGTCACCTTCTGCTACATATGTAGCTGGAGCCATGGATCCCTCCATGTGTACTCGTTGGTTGGTGGTTTAGCCCCTGGGAGCTTTGGGTGTACATATTATGGTTCCATCTACTGGTCTGCCAACCTCTTCAGCTCCTTGGATCCTTTCTCTAGCTGCTCCATTGGAGACCCTATGTTCATTCTATTAGTTGGCTGTGAGTCATGGGTATTTTGATCCACTTTCTAATAAGGATCAAAGTATCCACACTTTGATCTTCCTTCTTCTTGAGCTTCATGTGGTCTGTGAGTTGTATCTTGGGTATTCCAAACTTTTGGGCTAATATCCACTTATCAGCGATTGCATACCTTATGTGTTCTTTTGTGATTGGGTTACCTCACACAGGATATTTTCTAGCTCCATCCATTTGCCTATGATTTTCATGAATTCATTGTTTTTAATAGCTGAGTAGTACTCCATTGGGTAAATGTACCATATTTTCTGTATCCATTCATCTGTTAAGGGACATCTGGGTCATTTCCAGCTTCTGGATATTATAAATAAGGCTGCTATGAACATAGTGGAGCATATG
The DNA here is from genome assembly GCA_964023405.1 of Apodemus agrarius. Classification (NCBI taxonomy): domain Eukaryota; kingdom Metazoa; phylum Chordata; class Mammalia; order Rodentia; family Muridae; genus Apodemus; species Apodemus agrarius. Next base: position 36,704 of record OZ030011.1, on the reverse strand, counting down.
TTCTTATTACATGTTGGAGCATCTTCTGGGTATATGCCCAGGAGTGGTATAGCTGGGTCCTCAGGTAGTGGTATGTCCAATTTTCTGAGGAACTGCCAAACTGATTTCCAGAGTGGTTTTACCAGCTTGCAGTCCCACAAACAATAGAGGAGTGTTCCTCTTTCTCCACGTCCTCTCCAGCATTTGCTGGAGTTTTTGATCCTGGCCATTCTGACTTGTGTGAGGTAGGATCTCAGGGTTGTTTTGATTTGCATTTCCCTGATGATTACGGATGATGAACATTTCTTTAGGTGTTTTTCAGCCATCTGGTATTCCTCAGTTGAGAATTCTTTGTGTAGTTTTGTACACCTTTTTTTTTTTTTGAGTCAGGGTTTCTCTGTGTAGTCCTGGCTGTCCTGGAACTCACTCTGTAGACCAGGCTGGCCTCGAACTCAGTAATCCACCTGCCTCTGCCTCCCAAGTGCTGGGATTAAAGGCGTGCGCCACCACTGCCCGGCTTTGTACATTTTTAATAAAGTTATTTGGTTCTCTGGAATCTAACTTCTTGAGTTCTTTGTATATATTGGTTATTAGCCCTCTATTAGATGTAGGATTGGTAAAGATCTTTTCCCAACCTATTGGTTGCCATTTTGTCCTATTGACAGTGTCCTTTGCCTTACAGAAGCTTTGCAATTTTATGAGGTTCCATTTGTCAATTCTTGATCTTAGAGGATACGCTATTTGTGTTCTGTTCAGGAAATTCATTTTTACTCTTATATTTTGGTAGTTTCAAAATTATTTCATAAAAAGTATATTTTGTCTGAAAGTAAATATGGCAATATGACTTTGAGACAGTGTGTTTTAGTTTGCTTTCTGTTGCTGTGGTAAACACTGTGATCAAAAGCAATTTTGAAAGAAATGGGTTTACTTCAGTTTGCAGATGACAGTTCATCACCCAGGGAGGCAGGGCAGGAACTCAAGGCAGGAACTGAAGGAAACAGAGGCCATGGGAGAAGATTACTTATCAGGTTGCTCCCAGGCTTAAACTCACCTACCTTGAATATACACTCCAAGACTGCCTGCCCAGGGATGGCACTTCCAAAAGATCTGGGCTCTCCTATTTCAATTAACAATGAAGAAAATGCTCCACAGACATACCCATTGATCAGTCTGATAGAGGCAATTCTTCTCAGATGTATCAAGTTTACAAACAAAATCAGTCATCCCACATTGGTTTCAAGGCCAGAGGGTGAAACAAAGAACATGTAGAACAGCAGTCATTTCTAACAGTACAGAAGCTAGGGGTTAGCATTAGCATTCACAGAAAAATAGCCTTTTACTTTCACCAAGGCAGGGTAAGCTATTCTGTCTCTATTCTTAAGGTAAAATTCTTTTTCTGAAATATGTTCAATCAATTATAGTCTGGAGTATATACTCATAGATAACTTTCCTGACCATTTTCTGTTCCACATAAGAACACAGCATTTTTGAAACTGAAAAATCAATTTTTACCTCCAAAATAAGGGTCTTGTTCCAATTATAACTCAGGGCTGAGGTAAAATCCTTTGTGCCAACTTCAATCTATCTTACCCTACATCAGAAGTATCTCAAGATTCAGAAGAAACTGGCTAAAACCAACAAAGATATGACTGTGGCACTTACACAAGATGAGTTATGACAGTCACCAAAGATGTAACCGTTCCCACTTTAATCTGAAGTATTTTAAGTTTTAGTATATTTGACTGAGAAGAAATAAACCTCATATTGAGCTTCATGAATCTCCATGATATGTTTCATTTACTTCAAGGAGGACTGATCTCAATTCTTAAAAGCTATTATTTGGGGGAGGGGGGAAAAAGCAAGTCTTTGGTACTTTTGATTTGTGCCTGGAAAGTCTAATCCTAGTATTATCTGAATTAAATTTAATTTATCATAAAAAACGAGCTATGGGAAGCAATCTTGTGGTTGTGATTAAGGACACTCTAGCAATTATTAAACCTCTGAATACCGGTTGACTTCTCTGAGAATTATCCCAGTTAGATCCAATTATCAAATTAACACAGTCTAAACATCAACTGAAAAAAGTATCTTAATTAAGAGATAACCTAGATCTGATGAGGCATGTATTACCATAATACAGTGGGAAACTGTATTAATTAACTGATGTAATATGGTCCAGCCCACTGTGGGTAGTACCATTGTTTGGACATATGGTTCTGATCTATACAAGAACACTAGTTAAGCATGAGTCTTGAAATCAGTGAACCAGTAAGCAATTTCTCCCTGATTTCTGCTTCAAGTTCCTAGCCTCACTCTCTGCAATGATAGATTGTGACCTGGAAATGTGAACCTAATAAATTATTTGCCACACCCCAGATGCCTTTAGTCAACACGTTTTATCACAGCAAGAGAAAGGAAATTATAACATGCTTATTTCTGGACTTTTAAAAATACAGTAAAACTGAGTGATTCATTAGTACAGATGAATTTCTCAGTGGGCTACCTCCATAATATTTGTACCTAATGGAGATAAGAGGTACTTATTAACACTTCTGAACAATCAATACCTGTATGTGATGCAAAGACTTATCAACTCAAAAGAAGAAAAACTTTTCATCATTTTGCCACCAGTCTCATAGCTCTAGTAATGACTATTTGTTTCTTTTGTGGTTTTCCAGGATTAGTTTATGCATGTATGAACAAAGTTGTCTGTAAGTTGCATTATTCAGTTCTCTCTTTTTGTGCAAAAAGTATTTTGTAAGATATGTTTCTACACTTAGTTTCCACATAAGTATACCTGAACTTTCTGAATCACAATATTGTCCTGTTTCCAATATTCCATCATAGATTCAGAGACTTAACTAGTACAGAATTAACTAGTTCTGTACTGAATAACATTTAGGATTGTCTCTCTTATGGTGTTAGTAATAATTGTAAGACAAATCAGCACACACAACATCTTGCTTACTTGTAGATTTGAATAAACTCTCAAATGTGGAACTCCTGCAGCAAAAGAGATGTATATGTGTGTGTGAATACATGTGCTTTATGTAAGAAATGTTGATTACCGTTTCCAAATTCCTCTCAAACTATCATCTATAAATCATATATTACTCTGATTATCTAGATACTGTACAAAGTAAAAAAAAAACTTATCATTAAATGTTATAACTTTTACCAATAAGAGAGGTAGAAAAGATGTCTGAATTAGTTTGAGATCATATTTGCCATTTTAGATTAACTTAAGGATAGCTATATTGAAAAGCCAATAGAATTTTAGGGAATTATCTCTTCATATTCTTTGCCTTTATTTCTATTGGAACATTACTTTTTTGATATATTTCTAGCTCAATCTACATTAGAGAAATTTATAACTACAAATATTTCCCCAATGTGTCATTTTAATTGGGAGTATTGTTCTTTTTCCTGTTTTCTGAGTTTTTTATTTTCTTTCTTTCTAATTTTCTTAATTAAGTATGTGTGTGGGTTATGTGTTTGTGTGGACATACCTACTCTAGGGCTCTTGAGTAAATCAAAGGATATTATGAACACAAAAGCATAGCTTTGTAGAGTATACAAAGACACTTTTTTCATTGAAGAATTGTATTAGAAATCAAGATTTGGCTATAAAGCAACTTTATGGTCAGTAGGATTAGTTAGTGAGATCTTGACTCACAAAACAATCAAAAAGCAAGAATCTCAGAGATTGCTATGTCGCTGAAATGTGATTCCTTATAAGCTGACAAGGAAAGGAAATGTATGGCACTAGAATAATAAACATATTATTAGTATGAATATTAAGCAATGTGCATTTAAATTTTGCCTGTGTCTGAATGATTAGCTGTATCATTTCTTCAAAGCACAGTTTACCTACCTAGTCACTGTTTTTAATTTTGTTTTGATTTTTAATGATTCGTGAAGCCTACAGAAGGTTTCAAATTAGTTAGGTAAATACTCAAAAGCCCAATCAACGCATATGGAAGCCTATGATGCTCTTAGCTTTGTTAGAAATTACTATAACATTCTCCTAAACAGCTATACTATTTTCATTTTCAAAAGCCACCCAAAATAATTATTGTTGCTCCACATCATTAATAATTTGCTCTCACCAATGACTTTGTTTGTTGGTATCTCTGGCTCTTGTTTCACATTAGCCTTCTCACAGCCCTGCATTGCTATTCAACTGCTGTTTCATTTTTCTAGCATAAACAATGTTGACTACCTTTTCCTGTGCTGCTGCTGCTGCTTCCTCCTCCTCCTCCTCCTCCTCCCCTTCTTCCTCCCCTTCTCTTTTTCCTCCCCCTTCTTCTCCTCTTCTTCTTCCTCTGCTTCTTCTCCTCCAAACATATCTTCTTCCCTGAGGTGTCTTGATGGATATTTTGCTTTTCCTTTCTTTTTGTGAAAAACAAAAAATAGGCCACATTGCACATTTGAAAGAGAAACAAGAGTTCCAGAGATGCCCCAATTCCATCTTTGGGGTCATGGTATGTGTTTAAGGTTTAAGTACTGGGTCAGATATCTGCATATCAAGGTATAATTCCCAACCATCACTAACCCATCATTTTCTCTCATGTTGTAAATTTCTTATCTCTTCTAGCTAGTCCTGGCTTTAGGCTTTCTCTTTCTCAGCACGAGATTGAAGAGGACACTTTTTTTTCTCTAAATACTGAAACTCCTAATTATCCACAGACTAACATCTGCACTGGTTAAAGTTAAAGCTGTTATTGTTGTTTTATTTAAAAACATATTTTCATATAATATATGTTAATCATGTTTTCCCTTCTCCAAACTCCTCCCAGATCATCCCCACCTCCCTACCTACCCAACTTCATGCCATCTCCTTCTCTTTCTCTCCTTCTCTTTCTCTTTCTCAAAAGAGAAAAAGGAAAAAAAAGAAAAGCAAAATAAATGTACAAAAAGATAACAGAAAAATGACCAAAATGAAACAAAAGGCCCACAAACAAAAAGATGGAGTCGCCCTTGAGTGGGTTATATCTTTATATCAGTTCTGACAGTTTTCCCATTTGTCTTTTGGAATTTGGGTTTGGGACTCTTTCTGCGGCATTGTATTCTATAAATAAAAAAGGAGATTTAGGGGGCTCTGCTCTTCCAGAGGTTCTGAGTTCAAATCCCAGCAACCACATAGTGGCTCACAACTATCTGTAATGAGATCTGATGCCCTCTTCTGGTGTGTCTGAAGACAGCGACAATGTACTTACAGATAAGAATAAATACTTAAATCTTTAAAAAAAATTTTTAAAAAAGGAGATTCAGGCTTTTGGACCATATTTTAATTCAGATACTTTTTTATTATTGGTCACTTAATTCTGTTTCCTTCTTTTTAATATTTTCCTGTAATTGTTATTTGCATATGTTTCTTCCCAGTGCCCATTTTCTCAATTTATGTTATAAAATTACTCTGATTTTTCCAGATCATCCCATGTCATGGTTGATTATATATCAAGCTAACATTAAGCATAAAAATATTTGAAGAAAGTTTATAAAGTATCAGTGGTTTAAAAGAAAAATCTCTTAGCAATGATGAAAGGCACAGGGTGGACTAAAATTACAGGAGAATGAAATAACTACCTGTTTCTAAGAATCATTAGAGACCAAACAACCCTGACTTCTTGACCTTCTGTTATGAACTTAGACAATATTTCTCCAGTAAACAGCCTTAATTTGGCCTTCATGCTTTTCCACCTCTCCCTGAGAGTAATCATGGAGTCAATGCTACTGTAGAAGCTGAAGTGAGTGATTTTCTGGTAAGGTACAGTTAGTCATGCATGTGAACCTCAGTTCATGTGATTCTTTGACCCATACTGTACTCAGGAATCACCTGAGAAGATTAAAAAGTGCTGATTCCTGATTCCACTCAGCATTCCAATGGTAAATTCCCAGGACATTTTAATTGATCTGCAGCCAATCCTGAGAACCACTGCTCTTAGAAAGGTTTTTCAAATTGATGTATATTTTACACAGTTTTTGCAGGAATCATTAGGAAAATACAATCCCAAAAGAAGGAAACTCTAGGGCAAAGGGTCATTGTTCTGTGGTCTAGCCAGGGTTTATGTGCATTTAGAGGTGTAAGCCTCTAAAGTAATAGTTTTAAGAAAGTTAATAGTGACCATTTTTAACTAAGAAATGATTGGACTGTAGAAAAAAATGCTTTAAAGAGCCAACAGTGGTTGATTTACACAGTTTTAAACACAGCTACAGAAGAAACAGTCCAGTGCTGCTCAGATGCTATGTTTCTACTTTTAACCTTTGTGAGTTTGCTAATAATGTTTCTGTTCTTCCTTAAATTAACCAATTCTTATAAAATTTGTGATCATATGACAGTTATTAAAATATTTAATTCAGTTTTCATTTTAGCAAATTTTGGGAAGAAAAGTAGGGCTTCTTCTGCTTTCTGGCCAGGAAATCTTCTTTTCAACTTTGGTGCAAATTATTTCATCTGAAGCAGTTAATGTAATATGAGGAATAATTTTAATGGGCTGTCTTAAGATGAAAGTTGTTCATCACCTCTATACTTTAATCTTCTACAATTCCCTGGACAAATGTGATATCATTCACAAAATCTTACTTTTAAATATGAATTTGGCTGGATGCTTTGGCTCAAAATTCAAGACTTTTATGTTAAGAATTGTGTCTTTTATTTACTATACTTATTTAAATTGTCAATATGAGAAGAATCATTCTAGTGAGGAATAACATTTTGTTCTTCTTATGATTATCTTTGAGATGCCTGTCTTTAAATTCTGTTTCTCATGACCTGTGCTTGGCTTGTGCTCCAGACAGTAACCCAGTACTATGACTATTCTCCAACATCAGTGGCCATTCTTAGCCTTAGAACCTATTCTCCTCCACATACACCTTCTTTTTTCTATGCCATTGTTCTTCAGGTTAGAATTTTAGTATTTGTTATTCCCACTGTCCAGGCTTACAGTGTAAGGCAGGTGCATAATGCTAAGGGTTCTTTGTTGTTACAGGCCAGTCTCAGTTTAGACAGGCAGCCCAGGTACACAGAGATATTCCAAGTCTAACATGCTTGGGTATCAGCCCATCAGGCTTCTGCCTGCAGCCAGGACCTAGGCCGCTTTGCAGGCCATCTGTGTGCCAGCCCTGTCGGGAGACGTTTGCCCTTCAGAGTGATCAGCACTTGGAAAAGATCCCCACAGCATCCACCATCTTCACTCCCTGACAGAGCAGAGAGGCAGTACCAGGCTCACAGAGACAACCCAAGTATAACATTGCTTGGGGCAAGACACACCAGGGCTCCAAAGTCACCGAACAGTAGGGCAGCACATCAGCAATCTGTGCAAGGGGAAACTCAGTCATCCAGTGGTGTGGAAATGGCCTTACAGGCTCACAGGAGGTTCAAGCACCAGTCAGTGACAACAGGACCAACTAACTCCAGAGATAACCAGATGGCAAAAGGCAAATGAAGGAACGTTACTAAGAGAAATCAAGGCAATATGGCAGCATCTGAACCCAATTCTCCAACAACTGCTGGTCCTGTATACCCCAACACACCAGAAAAACAAGATTTGGATTTTAAATCATTAGTCATAATGCTGTTAGAGGAACACAAGAAGGACATAAATAAATCTCTTAAATAAATACAGGAGAAAATGGGTCAAAAGATAGAAGCCAATAAAGAGGAAATGCAAAAATCACTTAAAGAAATACAGGAGAACTTGAATCAACAGGCAGAAGTCTTACAGGCAGAACCTTACAAGGGAAACACAAAAATCATTTAAAGAAATTCAGGAGAATATGGGTCAAAAGATAGAAGCCAATAAAGAGGAAATGCAAAAATCACTTAAAGAAATACAGGAGAATTTGAATTAACAGGCAGAAGTCATGAAAGGGGAAATGCAAAAATCTCTTTAAAAATTACAGGAAAACACAAACAAGTGAAGGAACTGAGCAAAACCATCCAGGATCTAAACACAGAAGTAGAAACAACTAAGAAATCACAAAGGGAGACAACTTTGAGATAGAAAACCTTGGGAAGAAATCGGGGGCCATAGATGCAAATATCAACAATACAAAAGATAGAAGAAAAAAATCTCAGATGCCTAAGATACGATAGAAACCATTGACTCAACAGTCAAAGAAAATGCAAAATGCAAAAACCTTGTAACCCAAAATATCCAAGAAATCCAGAACACAATAAGAAGACCAAACCTAAGGATTATAGTATAGAGTGAAGATTTACAACTTAAAGGGCCAACAAATATCTTCAACAAAATAATGTAAGAAAACTTCCTTAACCTAAAGAGAGAGATGCCATGAATATACAAGAAGCCTACAGAACTCCAAACAGACTGGACTAGAACAGAAATACCTCCTGTCACATAATAATCAAAAACCAAATGTACTAAACAAAGAAAGAATATTAAAAGCAGTAAGAGAAAAAGGCCAAGTAACATATAAAGGAAGACCTATCAGAATTACACCAGACTTCTCACCTGAGACCATGAAAGCTAGAAGATCCTGGGCAGATCTCATGCAGACTCTAAGAGAACACAAATTCCAGCTAAGACTACTATACCCAGAAAAACTCTCAATCACCATAGATGAAGAAACCAAGATATTCCATGATAAAACCAAATTTACACAATATCTTCCCACAAACCCAGCCTACAAAGGATAATAGGGGGAAAACACCAATACAAGGAGGGAAACAACACACTGGAAAAAGCAAGATAGTAACCTTCTTCCATCACACCCAAAAGAAGATAACCACTCAAATATAAAAATAACGTAAAAAATAACGGGAAGTAATAATCACTATTCCTTAATATCTCTCTCTCTCTCTCTCTCTCTCTCTCTCTCTCTCTCTCTCTCTCCCTCTCCCTCTCCCTCCCCCTCCCCCTCCCCCTCCCCCTCCCCCTTCTCTCTCTCTCTCTCTCTCTCTCTCTCCCCCCCTCTACCTCCCCCTCCCCCTCCCCCTCCCCCTTCTCTCTCTCTCTTGGTTTTTGGTTTTTTGGTTTTTTCGAGATAGGGTTTCTCTGAATAGCCCTGGCTGTCCTAGAACTCACTCTGTAGACCAGGCTGGCCTCGAACTCAGAAATCCACCTGCCTCTGCCTCCCAGACTGCTGGGATTACAGGCATGCACCACCACCGCTTGTCATTCCTTAATATCTCTTAAAATCAATGGACTCAATGCCCCAATAAAAAGACATAGACTAACAGACTGGATACGTAAATAGGACCCTACATTTTGCTGAATACAGGAAACACACTTCAGTATCAAAGACAAACACTACCTCAGAGTTAAAGACTGGAAGACAATTTTACAAGCAAATGGTCTCAGGAAACAAGTCGGAGTGGCCATTCTAATATCAGATAAAATTGATTTCAACCTCAAATCATCAAAAGAGACAAGGAAGGACACTTATTACAGATCAAAGGGAAAATCCACCAAGAAGAACTCTCAATTCTGAAAATTTATGCTCCAAATGCAAAGGCACCCTCATTCTTAAAAGAAAACTTTACTAAAGCTCAAAGCACACATTGCACCTAACACAATAATTGTGGGTGACTTCAACACTCCACTCTCCTCAATGGACCAATCAGGAAAACAGAAATTAAACAGGGACACAGTGAAACTTATTGAAGCTTTGGACCAATTGGATTTAACAGATATATATAGAGAGAGAACATTTCATCCTAAAGCAAAAGAATATACCTTTTTCTCAGCACCACATGGTATCTTCTCCAAAATTGATCATATAATTGGTCACAAGACAGACCTCAACAAATATAAGAAGATTGAAATAATCCCATGCCTCCTATCAGATCACTATGGAGTAAGAGTAGTCTTCAATAGCAACAAAAACAACAGAAAACCCACATACATATGGAAACTGAACAATACTCTACTCAATGAAACTTTGGTTAAGGAAGAAATAAAAAAAAGAAATCAAAGACTTTTTAGAATTTAATAAAAATGAAGGCACAACATACCCAAATTTATGGGATACAATGAAAGCAGTGCTAAGAGGAAAACTCATAGCCCTGAGTGCCTCCAAAAAGAAACTGGAGAGAGCATACACTAGCAGCTTAACGGCACACCTGAAAGCTCTGGAACAAAAAGAAGTTAATTCACCCAGGAGGAGTAGAAGACAGGAAATCATCAAACTCAGGGCTGAAATCAATCAAGTAGAAACAAAGAGAACCATACAAAGAATCAACAAAACCAGGAGCTAGTTCTTTGAGAAAATCAACAAGATAGATAAACCCTTAGCCAGACTAACCAAAGGGCACAGAGACAGTATCCAAATTAACAATGAAATTAGAAAGGAAAATGGAGATATAACAACAGAAACTGAGGAAATTCAAAAAAATCATCAGATCCTACGACAAAAGCCTACACTCAACACAACTGGAAATTTTGGAGGAAATGGACAATTTCCTAGACAGATACCAAATACCAAAATTAAATCAGGATCAATTAGATCAGCTAAACAGTTCCATAACCCCTAAAGAAATAGCAGGGGTCATAGAAAATCTTCCAACCAAAAAAAAGCACAGGACCAGATGATTTTAATGCAGAGTTCTATCAGACCTTCAAAAAAGACCTAACACCAATACTCTTCAAACTATTCCACAAATAGAAACAGGGGGAACACTACACAACTCATCCTACAAAACCACAATTACGCTGATACCAAAACCACTCCAAGATCCAACAAAGAAAGAGAACTATAGGCCAATTTCCCTTATGAATATTGAGACAAAAATAATAAAATTCTTGCAGACCGGATCCAAGAATACATCAAAACGATCATTCAAGGCCCATACCTAAACATAGTAAAAGCAATATACAGCAAACCAGTAGCCAACATCAAAATAAATGGAGAGAAACTTGAAGCAATCCCACTAAAATCAGAGGCTAGACAAGGCTGCCCCTTCTCTCCATATCTTTTCAATATAGTACTTGAAGTCCTAGCTAGAGCAATTAGACAACATAAGGAAGTCAAAGGGATACAAATTGGAAAGGAAAAAGTCAAACTATCACTATTTGCAGATGATATGATAGTATACTTAAGTGACCCAAAAAACTCCACCAAATAACTCCTACAGCTGATAAACGACTTCAGCAAAGTGGCTGGTTATAAAATCAACTCAAGCAAATCAGTAGCCTTCCTATACTCAAAGGAGAAGCAGGCTGAGAAATAAATTAGGGAAATGACACCCTTCACAATAGCCACAAACTATATAAAGTATCTTGGTGTGACTAACCAAACAAGTGAAAGATTTATATGACAAGAACTTCAGGTCTCTGAAGAAGGAAATCGAAGAAGACCTCAGAAAATGGAAAAGTCTTCCACGATCGTGGGTTGGCAGGATTAATATAATTAGAAGGGCCATCTTGCCAAAAGTAATCTACAGATTCAACGCAATCCCCATCAAAATCCCAACTCATTTCTTCATAGAGTTAGAAAGAACAATTCTCAAATTCATCTGGAATAACAAAAAACCCAGGATAGCTAGAACTATTATCAACATTAGAAGAACTTCTGGGGGAATCAGTATCCTGGACCTCAAGCAATACTACAGAGCAATAGTGCTAAAAACTGCATGGTATTGGTACAGTGACAGGCAGGAGGATCAATGGAATAGGACTGAAGACACAGAAATGAACCTGCACACCTATGGTCACTTGATCTTCGACAAAGGAGCTGAAAACACCCAGTGGAAAAAAGATAGCCTTTTCAACAAATGGTACTGGTTCAACTGGAGCTCAGCATGCAAAAGAATGCAAATTGATCCATTCTTATCTCCTTGCACTAAGCTCAACTCCAAGTGGATCAAGGATCTCCACATAAAACCAGACACACTGAAACTAATAGAAAAGAAACTGGGGAAGACCCTTAAGGACATGGGCACAGGGGGAAAGTTCCTGAACAGAACACCAATAGCTTATGCTCTAAGATCAAGAATTGACAAATGGACCTCATAAAAATACAAAGTTTCTGTATGGCAAAGGACACTGTCAAAAGGACAAAACTTGGCAACCAATAAATTGGGAAAAGATTTTCACCAACCCTACATTTGACAGAGGGCTAATATCCAATATATACAAAGAACTCAAAAAGTTAGACCCCAGAGAACCAAATAACCCTATTTAAAAAATGGGGTACAGAGATAAACAAAGAATTTTCACCTGAAGAACTTCAGATCACTGAGGAGGACCTTGGTTTTTTTGTTTGTTTGTTTGTTTTGTTTTGTTTTGTTTTGTTTTTTGAGACAGGGTTTCTCTGTGTAGTCCTGGCTGTCCTGGAATTCACTCTATAGACCAGGTTGCCCTCGAACTCAGAAATCCACCTGCCTCTGCCTCCCAAGTGCTGGGATTAAAGGTGTGCACCACCACGCCCGGCTCACTGAGAAGCACCTTAAGAAATGTTCAGCATCATTAGTTATTAGGGAAATGAAAATCAAAACAACCTTGAGATTTCACCTCACACCAGTCAGAATGGCTAAGATTAAAAACTCAGGAGACAGCAGGTGTTGCAGAGGATGTGGAGAAAGAGGAGGAACACTCCTCCACTGCTGGTGGGATTGCAAGATGGTACAACCACTCTGGAAATCAGTCTGGCGGTTCCTCAGAAAACTGGGCATGACACTTCTAGAGGACCCTGCTATTCCACTCCTGGGCATATACCCAGAGGATTCCCTGGCATGCAATAAAGACACATGCTCCACTATGTTCATAGCAGCCTCCAGAAGCTGGAAAGAACCCAGATGTCCCTCAATGGAGGAATGGATACAGAAAATGTGGTATATTTACACAATGGAATACTACTCAGCAATTAAAAACAATGAATTCATTAAATTCTTAGGCAAATGGTTGGAACTGGAAAAATATCATACTAAGTGAGGTATCTCATTCACAAAAGAACACACATGGAATGCCATCACTGATAAGAGCCCAGAAGCTCTGAATACCCAAGACACAACTCACATATCAAATCATTCCCAAGAAGAAGGATGGAGAGGGCCCTGGTCCTGGAAAGGCTTGATGCAGCATTGTAGGGGATTGCCAGGACAGAGATGTGGGAAGGGTTGATTGGGGAACGGGCAGAGGGAAGAGGGCGGGAACTGAGAAAGGGAAAATCATTTGGAATGTAAACAAAGAATATAGAAAAAAAGAGTAGGTCTCAGGGGTGGGAGAATAGCTTGGTTGGTAAAATGAATTCCACACACAGAATTCATGAAAAAAAAAAACATAAAGAAAAAAAGACAGTACAGAAAATTTCACAAAAAGCCAAGGTATATTTTGGTCCATGACATTGATTCTGTATTTAGAAAATATTGCTTACTCCTTGAATTTATGCAAATATACTCTTGTTTTCTTCTATGGCATTTACAGAAATTTGTACATACAAACACTCCATGTACTCCATGTTAATTTTTCTATTTAATGTTTGGAAAGATTATATAACTTCTTTAATTAAATAAACAATCATTATCATTTCCCCAGTAATTTGAAAAGTTGTCTAAGATATTTACCAAATTCTTATGTATCCTAACTAACCCACTAACCTCTCTTGCTGTATACCACATGGTTTATAACTGTCTTATTTTCTTAAGGGAGAATTCCTTCACAGCATCTCCCCTTATTCATTGTTCTTCAATATATTCCTTACATACATGTTATTTCAGAGAAGTCTTATGATGTTTTGGTAGGTATTTTTAAAAAATATATCCAGATACAAAATACCTAACTGAAACTAGTTACTGTTAGCTATAACTGAAGATCTTTTGACATTATATTGCATTTATTTATGTAGTTGTGTGTGTGTGTGTATGTGTGTGTGTGTGTGTGTGTGTGTGTACATGTGAATATAAGATAACATCCTGCAGGAGTTGGTTCTTTCCTTCCGCTATGTTAGTCACAGGAATTGAACTCATGTTGTCAAGTATGGTGGCAAGTACCTTACTCACTCTTTCATCTTACTGGCCTAAGATAACAACAACAAAAATTTAAAATCAAATGGAAGCAGGCTTCTTAGTAAAATTGAAAGTCATTGATTTTCTTATTACTTATTGATGAATTAATTATTTTAGCTACATGGTTAGGCCAAGTCAAGTATCAACAAATTTGCATTTAAATATCCCTAAATATTTCTTTCCAGATTAAACTCTTGACTATTTTATGATACAAAGTATTTTTATCATGGGTGGATGATGGTTCTGCAAAGCAGTTCTGTGACCTGTTTTCTATTTATATGAAATCATATGCCATCAACATCTTTATCTGTTTTAGTTCTTTGGATTGTCTAAACAGATAAAGGTGGGGTTTTTTTTGTCAAAATGATATAGTTGTTGTCTAAAAATGAGAGGTACAAATAATGTCTTTATAGAGGATGATCTCTGTTTGATGTCTGATCTTTTTATCTTGGTTATCTTCCCTATCCATAAAATAACTTATTGGGTCCTAAGTGCTTACTATGAATGTTATATTAATAAAACATGTTTGTCTCTGAAAAAGTAGAAAAGGAAATGACAGTAAAATGAAACAAAAGGAGCAAAATTCTATTTCTTCTACTTCACATTTTTTTCCTGTTGATAAATTGATTTTGCTTAAGTCTCATAATTACCTTTTTAAAAACAATAAATAAATTTTAGCCTTTGTTTAGTCTTTAATATTCTACAACAAGGCACTATTTTTGTTTTGAGGGGATTCTGAAACATGTAAAGTCCCTGGGACAAATGTCATGAATAGATTATAATAAGCTAAAAATCCAGGCTTCTCCTCTCTATGTTAATGCAATAATTCTTCCTTTCTTTTGCAGTTTCTTCTGTGTGGCATATGTGGAATACTGTGTGCCAAAAAAAAGTCAGGACTTGTCGTAAGTTTTTGCATTGTTTGTATAGTACATTGATGGGATGAAATTTAAACATTCAAAACAGAAATGATGACTTAGAGAACTTTGGTCTAATTAATGCTGCTAATTTATAATTAAATTGAAACTGGGAGACAAATCCTAGACATTGTTTTAAAGAAAACTATCAAGAGTTTAAGAGATCAGAAAAAAACACCAAAGTTTCTGAAAAGGTCTGGTACACTTTTTTGACATATGAATATTCAAACTTTAATATTTGCTATATAGGGGATTGGTGCAGTTTTCCAATGAGGGACTTGCAAGCAATCAGCTGGGTCCTTCCAGGAGCAAATAAAGATAAAGCTTACTCTCTGGGAAATTAAACTGCTTAAATATAGATCTGGGCCTAAGGATATTTTTTTTAGCTGAGAAGCTAATTTTGTGAAGCACCAAGACAAATGTGATGCTATGGTTACAGTTAATTCTTCAAGATTTATTTAATTCATGCCCATTACTGGGGGTATACATTTAATCTTTTTCAGATGTTTATTGTACCACCACAGGACTCTGAGGTAGGCAGCATGCTCCCTGTTAACTACATGCTGAAAAGTAGACTTCTTAACATTTTATGAGCATTGAAAAAATAGAAAAGACATGGTTTGTTTTAGTGAATAGTATAGAAAGTATTATAAACCTTTACAAAAATTGGTAAACCTAATTACACAAGGAACCTGTAGAATGTTCTTTGAACTCAAAAAAAGTTTGCCAATGACAAGTTAGGTACTAGAGTGAATGGGAACCTCCCAGTCATCCTCATCTTCCATCTTTCTCAAATTTCTTTCTTTGCAATCATATCTATTGAGGAAGGACAGATAAAGCATCTACTGTGTCAATCATGTGTAATATCATTGTTAAACTTTTGAATGAAATAGGAATCCTTGGAGAAATATAGTTGTATTTGTAGTTGGCATCTATAATTCTTCCCTTACTCTTTAGGAATGGCCTTTATTCTTTCTATACCTTTTAACTCTCAATACTTGTTATGATTGTATTGAAACAGCTTATTGTTTTTTCGAGACAGGGTTTCTCTGTGTAGCCCTGGCTGTCCTGGAACTCTGTAGACCAGGCTGGCCTCGAACTCAGAAATCCGCCTACCTCTGCCTCCCAAGTGCTGGGATTAAAGGCGTGCGCCACCACCACCCCGCTGGAACAGCTTATTGGAAGAAGAAATTAAAAGAAGGCAAAAATTAATGGAAGTGATTAGAAGAGGAAGGGGTATGATTTAATTTTTAAGGCAGTATGTGTCTTCACTGTCTTTCTAATTGGAAACTACCATGTAAATGATAGATGTAGTTACCATTAGACCATCTATAATCTTCCTGTATTTTATGAAGTTCACTAGTGGCTGGTAGCCCCAAGGATTTTATGCTGTACATTAAATGCTTTATAACATGTTTTCTTTACTATATCTCTTCAGTCTAGAATCTCTTATCTAATAGAATTTGAAATAGCATGTGATGAAGAAACTAAACACTAATTCTAATACTTTAATTCATAGGTGACAATATTCTACCAATGCATATGGATGCAGTGTAATTTAACTATTGCAGATATTGAGAATAACATTAACAGGAGACATGTTTATTTCAAAATAAATATTTCATCTACTTTTATAAGAACATTCATTCCCTAGTTGATTGCTAGAATGTATAATCATTTAGTATTATCTGTGAATTAGTAAACACAAAAATATATACTCAAGAAGTTGCAAGGCAAGTATTATTTCAAATAGGATCTAACTACTTAAATTTTGAAACACATACTGATACTTAATGGGATGATCTTGTAATTTGGTAACCAATTTTCAATGCTATATTAAACCAGGCATACAAAGATTGTATCTTTCCATCATAAGGTCTTCATCCTTGATGATAAATATCTTGACATAACCACAGTAAGTAACACAGAAGTACGTTTGAAAAGTGAAACAAATAATAACTGGACTAATAGAAAGCTTTATTTAGTGCTGCTTCATACATCCATTGCTTGGGCCTCACCTGGAACTTCATTCAAGGAAATTGCTTACAATACTATTTGGATAAATTTTCCTCTCTCTACTCCTAACTTGGCCTATTCTTCCCTCCACACCCTACATCCCCCACTGGCCATGTCACGCTTATATGTAAACTTCATTACACTCAAGATTATTAACACAGACTTCCTCATGATATAGAAGCTGTCTCACTTAGGGCCAGTAGGTACTAGATACTCAAAAAATAATTGTTGAACTCAACTAACTGTTGACAACAAACAACATCTTATAATGTAAAAATAAACACTAAGGTAAGTTTGCCCTAAAGAATTAACACAACAGATGAGATCAATAATGTACAGGAAGACCTTCTGAAAAGAGTTACAACTTTTTCTATTAGGGGTCCAAAGAAAAAGCAAAATTACTTCCAGGAAAATATAAGTGTCCTTGAGATAAAATATGTATGGTGCATCAATGGGCAAGAAAGGCTTGGGTGGGGATAGTACAGTTGTACAAGTACAAAGTAGTCCATGCCTAACATATAAGAAGTCTCATGTTTTGTCCCAAGGACTAGGGAGAGGCATGTAATTGGCTACTGTGTTCCATAAAATATAAAATATGAATGGATAATAAGTTAGTATAGCCTTATAAAAGATCTATTAAAGCCTATAAGGTAATTTAAACCAGTTTCCCAAAGCACATAAAGTTATTATGAAGCTATTTAAATAGTCAACTAAGTATTCAAAGAATGTTTACTACACAGAAAGCATATGTTGCCAAGGATACTCTTTAGGTTGAGTTAACATCTTTATGTATAGATACTAGCATTAAGCCAATTGTAATATTAACATTAAAAGCACAATCAAACAACACTGTAATTATTTATGGTGGTACCAGAGAGCAACAAAAATATTTGAACAATCCTGGGCCAGGTTATAGAAAGTCCCTAAGATACCTATTAGAAGATATATACAAGAAAGTAATGAGGAAAAAAAGATTGAGATAAATTCCCAAAGTTCACCTAGGTTGAAAGTTATAGATACTTGGATACTTAGAAAAGATAACAGAATGAAATTGAATTTAAGTCAGAGAATCTGAAATGATCACCATTCCAAATTTTATTAGTGCTTCTTGCACTAATACTATTAGTATTATATTATACAACATATTGTATAAATATTGCATAAATGTATAATACAATTATATTGTATTAGGGATCATGCAGCTGATACCTGTTCCTCACACAGCAAGCATGCATATAGGAAATAGCTGTTATTTTCGGTTTTTTGGTTTTTTGGTTTGGTTTGGTTTGGTTTGGATTGGTTTGGTTTGGTTTGGTTTGGTTTGGATTGGTTTGGTTTGGTTTGGTTTGGTTTGGTTTTGGCTTTTTGAGACAGGGTTTCTCTATGTAGCCCTGGCTGTCCTGGAACTCACTCTGTAGACCAGGCTGGCCTCGAACTCAGAAATCTGCCTGCCTCTGCCTTCCAAATGCTGGGATTACAGGCGTGGGCCACCACTGCCCGGCTGTTTGTTTGTTTGTTTTTGTTTTTTGTTTTTTGAGACAGGGTTTCTCTGTGTAGCCCTGGCTGTCCTGGAACTCTGTAGACCAGGCTGGCCTCATACTCAGAATTCTGCCTGTCTCTGCCTCCCAAGTGCTGGGATTAAAGGTGTGCGACACCACCACCCTGATATTGTCATATGAATCTAGCCAAAAGCTAAATTTGGTTCCCTTCAGAATATCATAAGATATATTCTTGGTTTCATTTTTGAAGTTCTATGATGTGCTTCATCAATCTGAATGAAGTGTCAGACTGAATGAAGTCTCTACTGACAGGCACACCTGTCCTACCTCCTTATGAACAAAGAAAACCTATTTTTTTCATTGCAGGTTCACCATCCTTACAGCAACATGAGGCTCTATGTTCTGAACATCACAGCCATATCAACTTTAACTCCCCTTATCTTCTTTTTCTCAGATGATCCTCTTTTCAGCCTGCTGTATCTGCGGACTCATTGGAGGCATCCTGAATTTTCAGTTTCTTCGGGCAGTCACAAAAAAGACCTCATCCCTGTACCCACTGCATCTCGCTTCCATGTCTTTGGCATGTATCGGCATTGGGGGCTGCACTGTCTCCTCTTGGCTCACTTGTCGTCTAGCCAGCTATGAGCAAAGGAGGATGTTCTCAGAAAGGGAACATTCCCTGCATCACTCTCATGAAATGGCTGAGAAAGTGAGTTTTTTTGTTTCATTTCACTGCTGCCATGCAATGAACACTTCAATCTAGGTGAATCAATTTGCTTACATGGCAATTTGTGGAATCACATTTTGTAATTTTGATCCTATTATATTAAGAACAGGGTTTTTAATTAGTTTTCTCTGCAATTCATAAGTACAGCCATTTTCAGCAGAATTTTGTAGCCTCTGTCTATGTGAAACCATAGCTCCCAAAATAGCATTTTATAAAATATTAATCACCTTATAAATATGGATTTTTATGTATTATACTGAGGGAAAACATAAACTAAATACAGCCTCCACTCAATAATGCCAACTTTAGAAATCACATGAATTCTCTTTTCCAGTACATCCTTTGTGCTTATAAGTAGATGCACTTGATTATGTAAATTGGATCCTCAAGCATAAAATAGGCTCTTTAGTAAGGCGACAAAAAGCCTTGTCTATCAGTGCAGATATTACAATCCATATAAAGCTTCATTGAATTCTCATCTAAACTCCATGCATATTTGTATAGCTTTGCCTGTATTTTACAAAATGCTGCTTGCATAATTGTTTCATAAAACCTATTCAAACAGAAAGTTTTATTAGTTGCATTAAGGAGCAAACATTATAGAAAGATCTGTATGTGTTCCTATTAACATTTGATACACATTTTTAAATTCAGTTCCTATTACTTTATCTATTCAGGAAAAGATAAATATCTGTAAAACTAATGCACTAATATAATGTGCAAATTGCATTTTGACTTATTTCTTGAAAATAAAATTGTACAATCATAGCATAAAAGAAATAGTAGCAAGAGATATGCATATTTATCATGTTATTTTCAAGTTAAGAAATATTTATTTTATAATTCATTTGTCTTTATTTTCTATACTATCTATACATAAAGAGAAGAAATTCTCATTAATTGTCCCAAGAAAGCAATTGTGGTCAGATTTGTACATGCCATTCAAAATAAAAGAATTGACATTATAAATAGAAGGGCTTATTAGTTTTAAAGTAGCTCATTAAAATAGAAGATTATTGCATATTTTGATAGCAGCTCCTTTATATTCTATTTTTATGCTGGTGTTATTTAGCGTTTCTTTGCATGTGTTTCTTCAATATTTATTGTATAATTGTTATATTTACATTAGAGATTGAGGGCTATTGAAATAACCGACTTGCCCAGCTGCCCGGTGGTGCCCCCGACACCAGAGTTACCTACAAGGTACGCTGACTTTTAGGGAGTTACCATGTTGTAATGTTGCTACAGGAAGCACTGCCTCTATTAGAAAGCCATGGAATCCACAGCTCAGTCTGAACTGATGCTGTGTGCTCTTCAAAGTATCACTTTTAGAAGGGCTACTCTGAGGAGCAGACATAAACCTACATGGCAAAATCTTACAGCTTCAAAGTTGGTTGAGTATTTCAAATATTCAGCCTGCCTCTAAGCATCCAAGCACAGTTCTGCTTGGATGATTCACTATTCCCTTTATTCTCTGCTGCATCACAATTCTAAATCAATATCATCATTCACAGATGAGACTTTTGCTTTCAATAATAGATGAGTCTGGATAAAGACAAACTTCATTTCTTTCATGCCAAAGTTGCATGAACAGATAGCCAAAATTTAACATTAATATAGCAAAATGTCTGAATGGAATTTTTTGGTAAAATTATCTGATGTACTACATTTCCAATTCATTTCACATATTTCCAGTTATTAACAATAAATATTCAAGACTCTCAGTTTGGCCAAAGAGAATAACTGGAAATACAGAAAGTTACATTTGCAGTCCATTTAAAGGAATTATATTTATTTATAAATATCCAAGTATGCTCTTGTCCAAATTAGGTGTATGGTCTTATTAAATTGGAAATGCCAATTTACAAATGAAATGATGAGACTCATCCATTTAAAACTTACTTTCGCTATTATTTTCTAATGGTAATTTTACTGTGTCTGTGATTGAATAAATTTCGTTAGGAATATTCTTTGCATTTATAAGATTTTAGAAAACATTTTTCTTAAAATCTTTCAAAAAAAGATTGATACTTTACTTTTATGAGTTTTAGGCTTTTTTTTTTTTTTTTTTTTTTTTTTTTTTTTTTTTTTTTTTTGGTTTTTCAAGACAGGGTTTCTCTGTGTAGCCCTGGCTGTCCTGGAACTCACTCTGTAGACCAGGCTGGCCTCGAACTCAGAAATCCGCCTGCCTCTGCCTCCCAAGTGCTGGGATTACAGGCATGCGCCACCACGCCCGGCGAGTTTTAGGCTTTTTATTTGAAGTCTTTTTAGGGAAAGAAAAAAGCAACTGAGATTCTTATTTCTATGTACTTACTAAGAAGTTTTCTTTCTCTTCTAGCAGCATAAATAAAATGTGCTTCATTAAATTTTATAATAATTTTGGAAATCAAGTTTGGTTAATTTTTCTGTCAATCACTTTTTAGCATTTTAAACTTAACAACAGCCCAATTACCCACATTTTCAGTCCTGTTTTCACTGTACTTATCCTTAGAAGTCTCCCCAACAGAAACAGGATAGAAATGAGTAGCAAGCAGAAGACTAAGAAAACAGCTTCACTTGAAATGTTTTTGCAACCCTTTTAAAAGTCAGCTTCTTGAAATGTCCAATTATCAATCTTGCATAATAGACAAATTTGCTAATATAATATCTATAATACATGTACTATGATAAATGTGAATTAGCCTCTGATCTCATGACTTCTCATTGTGTAATGAATGACTTAATAGCTAATAAACACAGGACCTGGGAATGTGACCTAGATAGTAGAGTTGTTGCCTAGTAAACCAGGCATAATGGTGCATGTCTGGGTTTCTAAAACTTAGAAGGTGGAAACAAGAGGATCAGAAATTCAAGGCCATTCCCAGGTACATAATATGTGTCTAACAAGCCTGGGCTGCATAAAACCTTCTCTCAAAATCAAACAAAAAAGTCAATAAACTATGAATTCAAATCATCTAAGATTTATTTAAGTATTTTCTATAGTTGCAAATGAAACTTTTTATGTTACTTTTTTTGTGTCTGCATATTCATGTCTTCCCAAGCACATTTTTCTGAGTCCTTTAAAAACATGCCCCAAGTTTTCGTTGTTGGTTTTTTACTGAATAAGTGACAGTGTCATTATAAACAATTTTCCTGGCTAGCCATGATGGTTTACACTAAGAATTTCAGCACTCATGTGTCTGAAGCAGAAGTATTGCAAGTTTGAAGCAACTTTGACCTACTCAAGTTTAATTTCAGTCTGGGCTACATTTCTAGAACCCGTTCAAAACAAAATAAAGCCTAAACACAACAAACATCTTTCTCACTGCAAACATAAAGGCCCCATGGTTTTCTATAAACACCTGTAGAATGTGTTGGCACTTTGTTGATGTGCTTGACAGAGGAGCTTGAGTAGTGGGAAAACCTGGTCACTTAGGCATCTTTTCTAGATTAGTACCTTCCAGAAAAGAATTGAAGAAAAGGTAGGGGTGGGGGTGATTGGGCATGTGGATAGAGTGAACTAATTTTTGTATATAAACCTAAGCTGTCACTTCAGCATTTTCATGTGCTACAAGATGCCATGAAATTTCATTTCCTAAATCACAACAACAGTATCTATTCTTGTCCTCCCCCCAGAAAAAATGGTTTTCAATGGCCTGTAATTTTTGTGTTTCTATTAAGCATATCAATGTCTTACTCTGAAGTGAGTTTTAATTAATTCATGTTAATTTGCTAACAGGAAATGACAGACAACATGAGCAATGGAGCACCACAACTGATATTTAATGGAAGAGTACAATCAATGTTTTAAAGAACTGAACATTTTTCAGATTGTTAATGAGGCAGAAGAAGCTGAAGACCTGGGAGTAGCAGTTAAAATGGTTCTTGGACTTTTTTGTTATTTCTCCTGGGCATCCACTAAAATTATTTCTTCTCAGTCTGGCCTCACTCACCCTCTAACCCTTTCTAGAGGGTATAAACTTTCCAGAAATGTTGTAGCTTAGTCATCTCAGCAGACTGACCAATTGTTCTGAAGAAGATTCATCCAAAAAACTAAATGGAAATAGCAGTGATTAATACTGTATACAAACACCATTTGACTAGCATGAGCTTTAGAATTGTAATTGCATATTTTATGAATAATTCAAAAGTAAACATATACAGAACTAACAATAACTTATTGATGTCTTTGTTTTGAAAGACAAATGACTTCAAGTATGTAAAAATCAAGACCTCAGCAATGCCTTGTTGCAACATTGTAATTGATTTCAATTTGTGAATGAACTATATTTCATAATTTATTTGTAAATTACAAAAAACTAAAGCTGAAAAGATGATTTTTTTAGTGAGAGAAAGTATTAATCTGTATGATATTTTTGCACTTTTGAACAAGTGAATATTATGTAAGGAAAACAAATGTTTTCATTATGCTGTGAAAGTTGATTTTCATGTTTATGAATGATTCTAAAAATAAAGTATTGTGTATACATAGGTGTATATATACTGTAAATACAGAAAGTACACACAGCATATATTTATAGCTACATGAATGTAAATAGGTAATAGGGAAGAAATTGTGATGGTTTGAGGTTATTCCACTAGCTATGAGAAGACCATTGCTCAAAGCTTTCTTTCTCTTTCTTTCTTTCTTTCTTTCTTTCTTTCTTCTTTCTTTCTTTTTTTTTTTTTTTTTGAGTTTTTCGAGACAGGGTTTCTCTGTGTAGCCCTGGCTGTCCTGCAACTCACTCTGTAGACCAGGCTGGCCTCGAACTCAGAAATCCACCTGCCTCTGCCTCCCAAGTGCTGGGATTACAGGCATGCGCCACCACTGTCCTGCTGCTCAAAGCTTTCTAAGACCACAATTTTACATATTTAATTTCCACTCTATACATGCATTTCCTTCTTTTTCTAAAATCTATTGTGTGGTAGATAAGCATTGTGATTGATACATATGGAGCTGAGTCACTTGAATGTTGAAGCATGAATATAAATTACTGAGTTGTTGGTATTTTACTGTGATCATTGTGTTTATGTAAAAGTAATTGTTAATATTGATTTATAAGTATAACTTCAATCATATAAATCCTTATTTCTAAACAAAAATTATTACCTAAGATTATTCCTGATGTTTATTTCATATAACTGTCAGCCAAATTAAGCTTTGTAATTGGGAAGTGGTAACCTAAGTAAAGTTAACACTACCTTTGCTACACTTTATGTGTTTTATCTCCTTTGATGATTGACATGAAGGTCATGTGTTGGAAAGTATATATTCAAAATATCTGAAGGAGTTCTCAGTATAAGAAAATTCAAAGATAAACTGACATTCACATAGCTAGAGCCAATTCTTCTCTTCCACAGTGGAATATTGAAATAACAACCAACAATATGTATAAAATATCAAACATAATGTACTCTGAAGATATTTATAAAAATTAATCTCTGACAAGATACAAATTAATATTTTAAATAAGTAACATTGTACCATATATTTTTATTAATTCCCAAAACTAAGCAAATTTCAACTCATTTTTCTGAGTTCTCAGTCACAGTTAAATTGATATATTTCATGCTCAGTATGAGAACACCTTATAGTTACAAGCAAGACAAGAGTTCTCACTGTTCTAACAAAACAGCAATAATTTGCTCTAAGATTCCATGACCCTTTGACAATGTCATCATTAAACCTGTTGAGATGAACTCCTTAGAAAATTCTGACTGAACAGAATAAATGGCCTCTATTTTTTGGTATAGTTTTGAACTCTGCCTCACTCATTTGGATACTTCATTGTATGGTATATTACAAATACTTTCCATAGATTTGATCTAAAATAATGAATCATCATCATCACTACTCATTTCATGCTACACATAGGCATGGTATTTTCCACTAAATATGCAAACTGTAAACCCATAGAAATCTCATATTTGTATGGTTATACTAAATTTATGCTAGAGGTGGCTTATTCTTTAAAGAAGAAATCACTGACTCAAATTTTGGTAGCATTTCTCTTTTGGCATGTAAAATACAGAATTAGAATACATCAATACATTTAATGACTTTTGAATTTATTTTTAAAAACACATATTAAAAACCAAAGTAGGCTATCACTTCTTTTAAACACAAAGAGATTCAATCACTGTAGTTATCTAAGTAGTTCACAGTGTGTGTGTGTGTGTGTGTAATCCATTTTAGACACATCTTTAAATGTAATTATTTCAACCTTATGCTTTCTTATCTCAAATTGGAGTGGTTTACTTAGGGCATAAGGTGATTCTTGAAATAAGTGGGGGAAGTTAAGAAGACATTATTCAAGTAATTGAAATTTTAATTTTGACAACAAACTGTCAAAGAATAAAAAACATGAGTGCCTACATCATAGTTTTAATATACATCTACCCTTGACAAAATATGATGTGATATTAAATTAGGAAAATATATGTGAAACTGATGTGGAGTATGCTTTAAATGCAAGAAGAAAAGCTGTCACTTCTAGGAAATTTAAAAATATATTTGTATGTGTATATATGTGTTATATACATACATCTGTTTTGAAGTACAATGTTGTATAATGACTATTGATGTTTATGTAATAAAACCATATGCTTTGAAACTACAAAGTCTATGAGTCTTGTTCTTTTTATGGTACAGAAAATGGTTTCTTTCAATAAATATGCAAATAAACTGTTATTCTGACACTGACAAAGAGGCAGATTCCTGCTAATGTTTAAGAAGAGAGTCTGAGGAAGAGAATTATGAAACTCAGAAAGGTGATTATTCAACATAGAAAAGACTAGAAAATATTCTAATGTAGAGAAGTTGAATACATTAAAGATATAGAAAAATGATAATAATAGAGTAAAATCCTTATGATTCAGCAGGAAATAAAGTAAATCTCTTCAGGGCAATGATCAAGATTATAAATTTCACAAATTAAACAAAATTTAAGAGAATTCTGATATCCAACCTGAATTTTGCAAATCAATTGCCATCAGCATTTAGGGTGGCTAATGACTTATCATGAAGATTGTTTTATATATTTCAAGTCAGTTTCCATTGCATGTGTTTTAAATGGCATAAAATGCATCAATTATTTTTACAACCAAACAATGCCTTTACAAATATTTATGTTTTTCTAGTTCAGGTAATACTACCCAATTTTGAACCATGAAGAAAACCCTTGAAAATGATCTGGTGCAGCCAATTTTAATGCTGCCCATAAGTACAGAAATGACTATGTTAAGGCCACACACTCACTGTTCTAAGGAATCATAGTTCAGGTCTTCAATATCTTCCTCAGTCTCTCTACAGGTTCTTCCACAGTCAACCAACAATCAGTCATTAGAACTTCTACATGGAACAAACTCATTTATAGACTTAGAAAAAAGCTGGTAAATGTAGTGGTTAGCCTGCTGTGGTAAAGCTTGCTTTAGAGGATGCATTTTTTTTTCTCTTAAATATCTACTTGCATAAAGATTACACTAACACTAATATTCAATGTTTGACAGGTACAGTGAGCTGTCGCTTAGCTCCTGTTCATGAAGAACTTTTCCCATCTTTCTCCTATGCTCAGTACTGAATTTTTGTACTTGGTCAGGTGAAAATAACTCTGATTTTCACTTGAGTCCTCAACTTAACTCAATGGCACATTTTAAACCTATATCCTTACATTTGCAGAGATTTTCAGCAAACATAGTTCAGAAATTTGGGGAGACTATCTTGAGCTTCATTTCATTAGAACACTATTTCCAAATAGAATTTCAGAACTTGGTATCACTTCACTCTTTTTTTTAAGTAATCATCTTTCTGAAAACATATGTAACATTTTTGTTTGAATTGTATGACTTCCAAGAAATCTAATTACTCCAAGTCCATAAATCACAAGTGGTCAGTTACTCATCACAGAGGAAACCAATTCAGATTGTGTGCCTAATGAAAGAATACAGAGGGCCTTTTTCACTCCCTTTGCCAGAACTACACATTGAATACATGTCTATCCTAGAAATTTATTTTCCATTGTGTTGTTAAAAAAATGAAAATTGTTTCAAGATTATGGTAGTTTAATATTATGCCTATTATAGTAAAACTAGACACATTTGTTTTAGGCCTCAAACCTTTGTATAGTTGGAATTCTTAAAAGATGAAAGGCCATCTTTATTCTATTTTACATCAATTGAAAATTATTGACTTTTAAAGTTGTGCTTCATTTGTAGCTAAAGGACTCACCTCCTATTCACCCAGTGTATTTTAAGCCTTTACCCAAATTCAGCAACATTTTGCTACTGAAAATTTCCAAAACATCTCTAGAACTTCACAGAAAAATCTAAAATGTCATCAAAATATTTGGATAGCTACCATAAATCAGCACTTATGACTACTCCTTGCTCTTGATTTTCTTCAACACATCAGAATGCTGGTTTTCAAATGTCATTCCATATTGTCCCATGAACAGCTAAATGAAAGGCTTCAAATTTGTTTTTCAATTGTGTCCAAGAAAGAAAGCTACCAATGCCATCATGAACAGCTTTACTGGCAAACACTTGCTCTCATTCTGGACTATAAATAAGCCCAGGAATGACAAAACACCTGCCTTGGTTAGACTTCTTCAATTTGACACTTTCAGGGAAAAGGAACTGTAATTGAGAAAATGCCTCCATCCAAATGCCTTCACGGAAGTCTGCAGGGCATTTTCTTGATAAATGATTGATGTGAAATGATCCACCTAACTGGGGTCGTCACAGGTAATCTTAGGTGGTACTTAAAACAGCCGAGCAAGACAAAGGGAGCAAACCGGGAGGCAGCACTCTTTAGCAGTCTTTGTTTCAGTTCCTGCCTCCAGGTTCCTGCCTTTAATTCCTGCTTGGACTTCCCCTGATGATGGATCCTAACTATAAGTCACTTTAACCCTGTCTTCCCCATGTTTATTTTTGTCATAATGTTTTTGTCACAGCAATAGAAACCTAACTAATACAATACAACACACACACACACACACACACACACACACACACACACAAAGCCCTGTTTAGAAAGATGTCTCAATGTCCAGAGCCCATATTGTTATTCAGGAAGTTTTTGTCAGCCAGTCTTTCCTGTTTTCAAGGTACATTAATAGGTCTTCTTACATAAATCTCTTAGAAAAGAAAACTAAGACTTCATGCCCTCCTATAATAAAATGAGGTAGTGGAGGTGGTGTCAAGTTTCCAATTCACAATATAATGAGCACTAATAATTTTAGTTTGCTGCTCTTTTCCATCAGCAAAAGGATGGTCATGCAGCTAGTGAAAATTAGCCATTTTAAGCATTATTCAAATGAGCATTATTCATAAATGCAAATAATAGTGTTCTAATGACATCATTTACTTAACATGAAGTAAAGTAGGTAGACACTAATATTTCACCCATTGGTGAAGTAATTTTTCCAATAACTCCAATCAAATTATGCAACATGTATCTTTTATAGGTTCACAGTGCAAAGCATTTAATTCTTTCTCCTTTATTGTTCTACTCTTCTTATTTCACACCCAAATTTCTGACTTTGTGGTACTGCCTTGATATATGGTTCTAGCACTTGCATTTGAACCTCTGAACTTACCTTTGTCAATATTATATTTTGATAGTTACCCCCGTCTTAGTTTGAGTTTTATTGTTGTAAAGAGGCACTGTGAACATGGCAATTCTTATAAAGAAAATATTTAATTGGGGCTGGCTTATAGTTTCAGCAGTTTTGTCCATTGGAAGTGACCAAGCCTCTACTGGTAAAAATGCATGAGTATAATGCAGACTGCCATCTAGGAAAGGCTAAGGCTAGCAGGTGGTCTTCCTGGAGGTGGCCCACCATTTTGCATGGCCTAAGATGGGTAAGCTTGAGCCGGGCGGTGGTGGCACATGCCTTTAATCCCAACACTTGGGAGGCAGGGGCAGGCGGATTTCTGAGTTCGAGGCCAGCCTGGTCTACAGAGTGAGTTCAGGACAGCCAGGGCTAATCAGAGAAACCTGTCTCGAAAAACCAAAAATATAAAAAAATAAAAATAATAAAAAATAATAAAAAGATGGGTAAGCTCTGAGAGGCAAGGTCCCACAGGTATGCACTATGATAAAGGGTTGCTTCTTGAGGCTGATATGTCTTTCCTATCCTTATTACATAGTCTTGGATTCCTGGGCATTAGCCCACTCTATTAAGCTAATTTCCTGTAGATTAACATAAAGATGAACTTTCATGAATTAATGCTATATAGATGAATTAATGATTTTATAGAATTTCTGATTTGTTTCAAATAATTTTATGAAGAAAGTTTTAAGAGAGTGCTTTAGTTGTTTTGCCAGAAAGATATAATAAAGTTAGAATCAAAAATTGAATGTGCCCACTCCTCACAAAATAGTAAGTAAAGGCTGCAAAATAAGGAACACTGTGAGCTTTCACAATTACACTAAAAAGATAAATGGGCTTGAGACAAATTTGTGGCTAAGGAAAAACATTCATTCTAGATAAGATTCAAGGATGAAGCCACAGGCATGCACTATGATAAAGTGGTGCCAGGTGAAACTTTTGCTTTGAACTTATAATAAGTTTATAGAAGAGAAAAGAAATCAGGTCATAGCTATGGGGGACTTTTCCCCTTCCATCCAACTATTCTTTCAAATGTGATGGGTGCAGCCATTTTTCGCTTCACCTGGCATATGTGTGTCACTGTGAGTGACGTCTTTCCTTTCCTTTTTCTCTGTGGTTCAAAAAGAGTTGATGAGCACCCTTGTCAGCAAGAGGCTTCTGGCTGACTCAGCAGGGAAAGGAGCACTAGCAATAAATCTTTTTATTTAATTTTCTACTGCTAAACAGCATTGCTAATTGCCAGATAGTAGAACTTATTAAAACACAAGTATGGGGCTGGAGAGATTGCTCAGCGGTTAAGAGCACTGGCTGCTCTTCTAGAGGTCCTGAGTTCAATTCCCAGCAACCACATGGTGGCTCACAACCATCTGTAATGGGATCTGATGCCCTCTTCTGGTGTGTCTGAAGACAGCGACAGTGTACTCATACATCAATAAATAAATGTTTTAAAAAACACACACAAGTAATACAGAGTTAATAAAGAGTTAACTTTCCCAAACAATTAATGAAGTACAGAACAGTAAGAAAGAGTTAAGTTTTCCTAGTGCTTATTTAAGCTTAGTTAAACAAAGCACAGAGGTATAAAGTTTAGTAAAGCACAGAGTTACAGAGAAAAGATGCCAGCAGTTTTTCATCACAGAATATGCAAGAAACTGTTAAATTTCTAGAAGTTTCCGGGTGGTGGTGGCGCACGCCTTTAATACCAGCACTTGGGAGGCAGAGGCAGGCAGATTTCTGAGTTCGAGGCCAGCCTGGTCTACAAAGTGAGTTCCAGGACAGCCAGAGCTACACAGAGAAACCCTGTCTTCAAAAACCAAAAAAAAAAAAAAAAAATTTCTAGAAGCCATCAGCTTCTAGCATTCAGAAATGTTAAAGGGGCAGAGATGATCAGTCTTTTGGCCCTTATCCAATGTTGTTGGACCCTACCCAGTAGGGCCAGGGACACCTTCAGCAACCTGAGGAGTTGGGTCCTCACATAGCAAGGACCTAAGGTGATATTAATGCAGAATCTCCTGTCCTTTCCTGAGAGATTGCTTAGTTCACTTTTGCCTTGTGTTTGCATTCTTGGCTTTGTTATTGGAAGTTTTAACTTTCACTTTGTCTGTAGCAGACATTTGCCCAGAACCAGAAAAAGAAAGCTAAGGCTGTGGGTTTTGTTTTGTTTTTTTTTTCCTTTGAGAAGCATGGGAGTGGAATAGATTCCCTACTCTTCTGTTCACAATGGTGATGTGGCTAAATCAACACAAGGCCCTGGACTGAATGTTCTTTTCTGATGGGAACTTAGTTCTGACAAAAATGTGCCCAGCAACCTGTTTCAAACAACAGCTAGATGATTATCAAAAGGTTAGAAAGGCCTTGCTGGATTGTTGATTCCAAGACCTAACTGGAATATTCAGAGGTGAGACCAGCAAAGATGAGCAACTGACTCAGGTTACTGATTTGCTGAGAGCCCTGGGTGTTAGAGAAATTAGATCTTCTGATTAGGATATGGGGAGATGCTAGGTGCCAATAGTTAATTTAGAATTCCTTGGACATGTAAGTGCAATTGCCGCCAACCATGGTCACTTGGTTACCACTGTTCTGGGTTAGATATTAACTACTTCCTAAAGCTGTTTTCTCTTTCTTGATATAGCTCATGTGTTAGCAGGAGACCATGGAGACTGAGAAGAAAGGGAAAAAGTTGTGCATTATTCTTTAACAGTACATTATTGTTCAACATAGGTAGTTCTTAAAAAAAGGTTGTACCTGAGAAAATGAGTATAAAACTTTTTCAGCTGTGAAAAAAATAGATGTATAAATAAAGGTGACTTGCGTTGTCTCAGAGCCAGTATGTGTGACCTGCACCTCTTTGTCAAAGTCTTCTTTTGCTTGTTCCACACATCCTCCTTCAGGTTCTGAACCTTGCCAGGTTGACTATGGCTTGATTCTGGCTGCAAGTATATGTCATTGTTCATGCAGACATGCTGCTGGAGAAGGAGCTGAGAATTCTATATCTTGATCCAAAGGCAAGAGAAGGAAATTCTGTGCTATACTGGGTGTATTCTTGAGCATATATGACCTCAAAGCCAGCCTCCGCAGTGACACATTTTCTCCAACAATGCCACCACTACTCCAACATTGCTATACCTTCTAATAATTGCCACTACCTATGGGCCAAGCATGCACACATGTGAGTCTATGGGGCCATTCCTATCCAAAGCACCATACGCCCACTCTAGTCTCTTCACTCTAAGAACTCATGGGTGTTTATCAGAACTCCATATTCCAGAGTCAGGCAGCGAAATCTAATTGTAGTCAGGGAACCAGCACCAGCTAGCTTCAGAAGTAGCATCAACAATGTCAGTCACCTTGCCAACAGACATTTGTTTAAATTAGAGATAAGAATTTAAAATATGGTCTTCAAACAACTGAAATAAAACAATTATATCTATTATATGCAGAGTAGATAGAAAACCTAGGAGGACTTTGGAGACAGGTTGGACCTGTAGGTTTGAAACTCAAGTATGATCATCTTTCGATGTTTCATTGATAATATGCTTAGGTCTATAAACTATCAACAATAACTCATTTTTATGATAAAATTATTCCTTTACATATTGGATATATTCATTTGTGTGCTCCTTTTAGAGTCTTGGTTTAGCCTATTTAACTGCTAAAAGAGTATCAAGACAAAGGTTTTCTTCAAACTCAAACTAATATTGTCAATATAGCACCAGAGCCAATATATTGCAAGGTGTGAGGAATCACAAGAAATATTAAGAAAAGTGGTACAATAGGGCACAGCTAATTTCATTCAGCCATTGGTCTACCTAACTCAAAATATGCAATTTTCCATAAATCATGGCATTCAAGTATGGTAATAAAAAATGTGATCTTTAGGTTATTTGCTGTCTTTTGAATTTCAGCATGCCACATTTTTGGCTACTGAGTAACTGGAGTAAAAACATCTTGTGCCTATATAAAGGATATTTTAAATTATTAGTATGGAGCATTTCTTGTAACATCAGATAAAACTGTATATAAAATGCATCTGTTTAAATTCCATTTTTATCTACTTTCCTCTTAAAACTTTCTAGTTTATGTTCTTTGGAATATTTACTGTCAAAGGCCTTTGGATTTACACCCACACAGAATCTGCAGTCAGCAAATCGCTCATTAAACTTCAGCCATAAAGCCATCTTCAAAAAATATAAAAATGATATCCTATTTTTGTTCTGCAGGAAGCTGAAGACAGTTGGAAGTAAATGAGATTTCCACAAGCACCTGTGTAAGTGCTAAGGGCAGTTTTATAGACATATCACTCAGATTTTAAAAAGCCAAACATAGGGTTTTAAACGTACTTCTAATAAGGGTAGATTATAAAGGAAATAAGGCTTTAGAAGGCATATCAAGTGAACATAATTTTCATTAAAAGACAGCAAATTCAGCCGGGCAGTGGTGGCACACGCTTGTAATCCCAGCACTTGGGAGGCAGAGGCAGGTGGATTTCTAAGTTCGAGGCCAGCCTGTTCTACAGACTGAGTGGCAGGACAGCCAGGGCTACACAGAGAAACCCTGTCTCAAAAAAAAAAAAAAAGACAGCAAATTCTAACAAGATACTTCGATCTTTCAGTGTAGCCACACTCCTTTGATGCATCTTCTTTAATGCTTCCCAAACTGAAAGAGAGAGGGGGGAAGGGAGGGACGGAGGGAGGGAGGGAGGGAGGGAGGAAGGAAGGAAGGAAGGAAGGAAGGAAGGAAGGAAGGAAGGAAGGAAAGAAAATGGCCACAGTTACTTGCATGCACACTTATACTCATATATTTACACCAGTTCTTTTATTTCTATTCTCTCTCATCTTACTAGCCCTCCTCACAATGACTGACAGATAACTACTCACAAACACATGCAGATACCTGGATCTCCATGTTGTCATAGCTTTTCAATCTAATGTCACATTAAACTATACCTCTTTTCTCTCTCTCCTCTCTCCTCCCTCCTCCTCCTCTTCTTCCTCTCTCTCTCTCTCTCCTCTCTCTCTCTCTCTCTCTCCTCTCTCTCTCTCTCTCTCTCTCTCTCTCTCTCTCTCTCTCTCTCTCTCTCTCTCTCTCTCCTCCTCCTCCTCCTCCTCCTCCTCCTCCCTCCATCCTTCCCTCATTCCTTCTATCACTTGGTCCCCATTTGTGTTCTTATTAGAAATATTCTCTCTCCTAAATGCCTAATATGATTCATAAGTGTTCACTTTAAGGAATTGTTTAAATTGCATTTATGAGTTATAGATAAGGACACAGTATAAAGATTAGACATTCTGAAATGTGGAGCATGATGTAGGTAGTACAGAGGCTAAGATCAGGTACTATGAAGCAGATGACCTGAGTTCAGCACCCACATATGGAGTTCACAGCCTCCCGTAAATTTATATCCAGGGGGATCCTATGTCTGAACTCCTCAGAAATCTGCACTTGTGTTCACATATCCACATACAGACATGTAATAAAAATAATAACAAAAGGAAATTTAGGATAAAGTAGCATTTAGGATAAAATGGTCACAGATATGTATTTGTTGGGGACATGCACGAGGAACGTCAAAAGGCTTTAGAAGCCGGGCGGTGGTGGTGCACGCCTTTAATCCCAGCACTTGGGAGGCAGAGGCAGGCAGATATCTGAGTTCGAGGCCAGCCTAGTCTACAGAGTGAGTTCCAGGACAGCCAGGGCTAATCAGAGAAACCCTGTCTGGAAAAAAAAAGACTTTAAAACTTATGGAATGTATCCCAGTGGTTAGCACCATCACAACGTGTGTGTTCTGAAGATTTGATTCTGTTGTGGAGCATTGTTCTGTTAGTTGCCCTTGCAGTCTTCGTGTCCCTCCTAACCTATGAGGTGTATGAAAACTCTAAGCGGGTTCTCAGGCCCTCACTAGGCAGTGTCATTGGTACTTACAGCAATACAATTATTGATCTCTTTCAAGCATTGCTGCTAGAGCAGATTAATGATTCAATCACCACCCTTGAAGAGTACTTTGAAATGTAGGTTGTGAGTAAAGTTAGGTCAAGATGGTTTTGGCTCTGCTATAGGAAATCTTGGGGAACAAGTTAGAAAGAACAGTGGCATCCTGACTACTACTAGCTGAGGTGCCTTTTCTTGCTAAGGCTGGGCTGGTAACCAAGGTGGTTATTAATTTCTTAGATTCATTTTTATATGCAGCTTGCTGATATGATTTAATAAAAACTTGTTAATAAGATGTGCACCCTGAGAATTTAAAGTAGAAGTGGCTGTTTTATATAAAAGTTTAAATTTATGATTCTTTTAAGATTTTTAAAGAGATTACTTTTTAAGATAAATAATAAAATAATTGATTCTTTCTTTGTATTCCAAATTGCAGCCTGCCAGTAAGAAAAACTGACTGAGAAAATTACCTTGCTTGCTCACACTTTTATTAATCTATAACAAGTTGTTAGTGATGAATGTATGTGGGTTCTTGGAAATATTTTTTCACCCACAATACATAAAATGTTTAACATAAAAGTTTTGTGTAACACACTGGTTTTTTTGTAATCAATCCTTAGACGAAAAATAGAATGTAATCAAATTTTAATGTTATACTTCTTGAAAGATTTCACTTTATAAGCTGGAAGGGAGTTGTTTGAACTTTGCTTCATCCACCAAATGTGTTTGTGTGTATGTATATATGTGTATAGATTTATGTATATATGTAAAGTTGTTGGAGCTTGTTTCTTCCTCTGTGTGTGAGTGTGTGTGTGAGAGAGAGAGAGAGAGAAACAGAGACAGAGACAGAGAGAGACACACAGAGAGAGCTACAGAAAATCAGAGACAGAGAGACAGAGAGAAAACTAGATTTTCAACCTCTTTTCCCCAGCCACAGAGAGTTTCTCTCTACCCCAGAGAGTACTGGCTAGAGAAAATCAAGCTTTATTCCCACAGAGATAAGTCTTCTGAATGATCAATCCCTGGGTCTACACTACTTCCTCAGTTTTCTTGACCTCTCAAAGTCAGTCTTTGACATATAATCTTCCTAAGTTGTCATTAGTCTTAACTTGATTTTTAGGAAGAACTATGAGCGAAATTAAGGCAGGATAACCGATTATCACCAATTTTGCCTATTACTACCTTAGGCTAAGGCTAAACTTTACAACAAATAAGGTATTCATTTTGCCATCTGGTGATACGTTTGTGAATTACATGTGATCAGAATCAACTAAAACTTGAGTTTTTAGTTTGAATCACTGCTTCCTGTGTCTGGATTTCTAAGAGTGGACAAACGAGTAAGATTAGGGTAGTATTCAGGATCAAGTTCAGAGTACAGGTTAGGTAGAGTCGAGATCAAGGTCGAAATCTGGGTGAGGGAAAAGGTCCCACAAGGGGTAGGGGTGAGCTTGAGGTCAGTGTCTGGTTAAGAGACAGAGTGACAAGTCAGGATCAAGGTGAGGATCACAGTAAGGGCTCGGGAATGTGCTATTTTAGGATTACTGGATGGCTAAGGAATAGAGCGTTAGGATTAGATTAGGGGTATGATTAGGGTTAGGGATTAGGATTTAGGATTAGGGTTACGGTTTAGGGTTTAGGGCTAGGGTGTAGAGTATAGGGTTAGGGCTTAGGATTTAGGATTAGGGTTAGGGTTTAGGGTTTGGGGCTAGGGTGTAGAGTATAGGGTTAGGGTTTAGGATTTAGGATTAGGGTTAGGGTTTAGGGTTTAGGGCTAGGGTGTAGAGTATAGGGTTAGGGTTTAGGATTTAGGATTAGGGTTAGGGTTTAGGGTTTGGGGCTAGGGTGTAGAGTATAGGGTTAGGGTTTAGGATTTAGGATTAGGGTTAGGGTTTAGGGTTTAGGACTAGGGTGTAGAGTATGGGATTAGGGTTTAGGATTTAGTATTAGAGTTAGGGTTTAGGGTTTAGGGCTAGAGTTTAGAGTATAGGGTTAGGGTATAGGGTTAGGGTATAGGGTATAGGATTTAGGATTAGGGTTAGGGTTCAGGGTATAGGGTTAGGGTATAGGTTATAGGATTTACGGTAT